>CAJHQQ010001706.1:0-85401 GCA_905132885.1 Moricandia moricandioides
CTTGTAATTTGTAGATACAAATACATAATGAGCTTTAGGTAATCACATTGAGATGATCTTGTAATTTGTAGATACAAATACATATTGAGCTTTAGGTAATCACATTGAGATGATTATACCTTTCTTTGGATTGTTTTCCAAAACTTATAGATCTTCAACTCTCTTATAAACAAATGTAATAAAATATAGTAAAATCGAAATAAAAAATACTCCTATTTATTTTTCTTATTCACTAACTTTTTAGTATCATATGATTAAGTCATCTCTATATTAACTAATTTTAATTTAAGAATTCAACTAAAAATCAGATGACATATAAATTAATTCACATAATCAATTTTTATTGACTACGAATCTATATCAAATATTATAAATGATACTTATCTCAAAGGAGAGATGAACGAAAGTATGGAAATCCGCCATGCTGATGGTGTTGGAAACACGCTTCTTGTAAAATCTATCTTTTATAAATAATAAAATTTTGTCCATACAAATATGACATTTTCATTGGTACAGATTAACATTCAATAACATCATAGCAATATTAGAATTAATAAAACAATCATCATTAATATGTTTCTACCATACTGTATAACTAAATTTTATTTAGCTAATTAATTTACTTAGTAACGTTACAAATCAAAACTAATTTGAATATTGATACTCTAGCAGGTCATAAACTCTTACAATTAGAAAACATGTTCATATAAACACTACATGTGTCATTAAATAATATAAGATAGATATAAACACGACTGAAACAAATTTAATGTTTTTTTTCTTAATCTAACATATACAATCGTTCACTAATGTATAATGAATATTACTATTGGGGATTAGTTGAGTTTGCATGAACGATATGAAACAAATAAAACATATTAATTTGTAAGACATGCCACAAGCTTAAAATAGAAGAGCTACTAATAATGAGCGCGACATGTAAAGGCTACGCAATGAACATATAACTATCAGCTATTATTATAAATTAGACGTAGCAGAAAAATTACGATGAATGATTAGACATGAAAAAACACAACACCATATATACAACATATTCTTGTAGATTCATAAAACGACTTACGAGCACCATAATGGATATTATAAACTAACAAAATTTAAGTAAATATAAAATAGAACTTATCTTGATATAGAATCTGAGATGGTCTCGTAAAACAAAGATGGCATAGGAGACAGCTTTATTAGTGTTTTTTTAGGTGGCTAGTGATTTAGATTTGGCTCAGAGATTAGGGTTTTAACTCTATCGGTTAGAGACTCGTGCTGATAACGTGTTGTAAATAGAGAAGAGAAGAGAGGAATTGATGTGTCTTATTCCATGAATAATGAACTATTTATATAGGAATACAATATAGGGGTTTAGCTTGAAGAAGAAGTACAAGTAAATCTTGGTGATCAAAACTTTCTATAATCAACATCACAATATATTCTTAACAATCAGTTTAATGCAAGCATTATGTGAAAAAGTGAATGAAGACAATCATAGCAATGACCTTATTTGTATTTACCTCTAGACACCCTAGCACCCTAGACATAACAAATTGACTACTCAGCCTTTAACAGACAAAACACAAAGATAGATGATGAAGAGAACATAAAAATCAACTGCAAAACGAACGAAATAGGGTTCAAGGTTTCATCTTCAAAATCAAGAGAGAATGGATAATTCTCTCTTACAAAGTAGCAAATTGCAAGTCTCTTCTCTAGGAGTATGTGTTTGGTGCGACCTGGATCAGATTAAAACTCAAGTTTTGGAAGCCAATCTATGTATCAGAAAGTGAATGGGTCACATGACGACCTAATGGGCTTATTGGAGAGCTTATTGGCCTTATTCATGAGGTATTGGACCGAGAGAAGGCTACGGATCTTGATGAGGCCTTTATAGAGAAAGGAATGACTATGAACCAGCATGGAAGACTAGTATGCAATCTAATTGACCAGGAAATGGGTGAAAGGAAGCTGGTTGGAGAGGAAATGAAATGGGTGATCTGGTATAATCGAGAAATGGACTTGTTAAACCGACATGGCCGAGAAATGAGTTGGAAATGGAAGATGAAGAACCAGAGGTGCAATTGGATTATCAGGAGAATTTTCATCATCAAAATGAGCTTAATGAGGCACTTGGTCGGACCAGAAACAAGATGGATCGATCCCAAGCAAGAGTTGTTCGAAAATGGCCTTTATCGGCCCAAAAAGTGGAAAGACAAGCCAGCTTGAATTATGACTGGCCCAAAAGATTAGGCACGCCTAATATGGTTTATTTACAGTTTATTTATGATTAATTTAAGTGTAACCTTTGGTTATCTTAAACCAAATAGCAATAGGATTAGGATATGGTTTTCACTAAACCGACTTGGTTTTGGTTTAGGGTTTTTTTTTAACTTAGGATTTCGTTTTCTTCTTTCTTATTTATGTAACCACGAGCCTCCATGTAAACAGAAAACCATTATTCAATAAACTTAAGCTTTGGCTCAACCTATCGTCTCTGTGGAGACTTTGTCTCTTCGTTCACTTAGGTGGATGTGTTTTATATCACTAAGGAAGAGTGATCTTCTGTGATCCATCCTAGACATCAAGCAGGGTGCACCTGTGTCTCAGGAGCAGCAAAACATCCTTATAGCCTTCCACAGCTTCAAGGAGAAGACCATCCTCATCATATATCATCCATCCACGCCCCCTTCAAGTGATCCAGGGAGAGACAGCCATTCCACGGCCGTACCAAGTGGTATCAGAGCCACTTGAAGGTTTGGGGATTTTGTTCTTAACCTAAATCACGTGATCTATCATATCCAGCTGTCTCATATGTATTCTTTTGAAAGAAAAAGAAACCATGAAGAGAATGCTGAGCGCAAAGCAACAAGGGAGTTGCAAAGAAGAAAAAAACAGATCCAGATTCCACCCTTCTATGGAGACTTTGATCCAGATACATACCTAGATTGGGAAAAGGAGATGGACTTACTTATCAACTGTCAGGGGTATACAGCAGAGAGGCAGGTTCAACTAGCAACAACTGGATTATTTGGATATGCTTTTGATTGGTGGCATCAGCTTGCTAACCATAGGAGACACATTGGAGAGTTACAAGTTTCTTCTTGGTATGAGATGAAGGCTGTCATGAAGAAATGGTTTGTAGCCAAGAAGTATGGTCAACTTGATTTGGAAAGGTTACATAGCCAATCAAGGTCAGTTAGGGCACGCCCTAGAGCATCCAGAGATGAACCAAAGGTCTGTTATGGTTGTGGAGATCAAAAGAGAACTCATCAATTTGGTTATTTGCACAGCCAACAAATCCAAGATGTAAAGAGGCAGGAGATCCAAGAAGCAGTCAATGCTTTGGTACAAGAACAGCAAAGGAAGACAGATTGTGATACCTTGAAAACCCCTGCCATACAACAATCTGAAGAAGCAAAGCAATCTTCTCCTAAGCTGCCTTTAAAACTGTTTGAGATAAAAGAAGAAACTGCAGCAAAACAGGGTGAGAGAGAACAAGAGTTTGAATCAGAACCAACCACTCTTTGTCAAGCAGACAACTTGGAAACCCATCTGAAACAAGAGGAGAGATCATTAGTTGTATGTGATCACGTGCCTGGCCAAAACCAAGCTGAAGAAAGAGTGCTTAATGAATCACCTAAAGCTCATGAATCTGCATTTACAACTATGGTTGAAGAAGGTGAAGTCATTGAATATTTTTCTTGTGATCTACTAACCAAACCTTCTGTATGGATTCAGACTATCCTAGTGGAGCATATGAGGTTTAACAAGGGCCTGCAACACCTTGTTTTTGAACCAGGAGGGAGCTTGTGTGTGCATAAGAGCATCAACAACACCCTGATCGAAATAGCAGCAGCAATGAAGCTTTATTTGGAAGGGTTCTTGCATGAACTGGAAGAGCCAAAGGTAGTTTCTGGTGAGTCTAAGCTGAGATCACATTCCCAGAAGTCTAAGATCAAGGCTTGTGTCTGGTATAACTGGAAAGAAGCTCAATTAGAGGCAATGAGATATGAGTTAAACAAGTAGCAGAAATTGCTAGCTCTAAGTGTTGCTTGTAATGTGCATAGTCCAGTGAAGCATCTAGGACGTGTGAAGGCTTTACAAACCTTTGTGTTTGAGGATGGAGGGAATATAAATGTGCAAAAAGGATTAAACAACACCCTGTTCCAAAGAGAAACAAAGGAGCTGAGATTGGACTGTCCATTCATCCTTGAAGAGCTGGATTTGAGGACAAATCCTTTTAAAGGAGGAGGGAATGGTGCGACCTGGATCAGCTTAAAACTCAAGTTTTGGAAGCCAATCTATGTATCAGAAAGTGAATGGGTCACAGGACGACCTAATGGGCTTATTGGAGAGCTTATTGGCCTTATTCATGAGGTATTGGACCGAGAGAAGGCTACGGATCTTGATGAGGCCTTTATAGAGAAAGGAATGACTATGAACCAGCATGGAAGACTAGTATGCAATCTAATTGACCAGGAAATGGGTGAAAGGAAGCTGGTTGGAGAGGAAATGAAATGGGTGATCTGGTATGATCGAGAAATGGACTGGTTAAACCGACATGGCCGAGAAATGAGTTGGAAATGGAAGATGAAGAACCAGAGGTGCAATTGGATTATCAGGAGCATTTTCATCATCAAAATGAGCTTAATGAGGCACTTGGTCGGACCAGAAACAAGATGGATCGAGCCCAAGCAAGAGTTGTTCGAAAATGGCCTTTATCGGCCCAAAAAGTGGAAAGACAAGCCAACTTGGATTATGACTGGCCCAAAATATTAGGCACGCCTAATATGGTTTATTTACAGTTTATTTATGATTAATTTAAGTGTAACCCAATTAGGATTAAGTTTGGTTATCTTAAACCAAATAGCAATAGGATTAGGATATGGTTTTCACTAAACCGACTTGGTTTTGGTTTAGGTTTTTTTTTTTAACTTAGGATTTCGTTTTCTTCTTTCTTATTTATGTAACCACGAGCCTCCATGTAAACAGAAAACCATTATTCAATAAACTTAAGCTTTGGCTCAACCTATCGTCTCTGTGGAGACTTTGTCTCTTCGTTCACTTAGGTGGACGTGTTTTATATCACTAAGGAAGAGTGATCTTCTGTGATCCATCCTAGACATCAAGCAGGGTGCACCTGTGTCTCAGGAGCAGCAAAACATCCTTATAGCCTTCCACAGCTTCAAGGAGAAGACCATCCTCATCATATATCATCCATCCACGCCCCCTTCAAGTGATCCAGGGAGAGACAGCCATTCCACGGCCGTACCAAGGTTCATTCTCGATGAGAAAGCAGCTGAATTCAAGCTCAATTTGCAAGGTTCATTCACTCTTGAAAAACAAGATTTGTGGTCAAATCTTTTTAAAGGGAGAGAGAATGGTGTGATACAAACTAGTTTCAGAGATAATGAAGGAGAGTCAGGAGGCAACACGTCCTTGATCAGGTTTATAACTAATCAGGACAACCTGAGAGGAGAAATACAGAAACTGGTGGTGGTTAAAGACAAGCCAGAAGTGGAGGATGAGTATGGGGACCAAACCACACGACCACCTGATCAGAAGGAGAATAAACTGAGAGTATATGGTCTCATGTTCATGAGCAGAACGTGTGAAGCATCATCATGGAGAGAAGCAGTCAGCCTCAAACTTAACAAAGTGGATGAACCATCTGCTTTAATAGCTAATGATATTAAGCACAATTCCAAGCAGTTCTTGTGGCATGAAGAGGGGTTGCAATACTTTGTGTTTGACCCTGGAGAGACTCAGTTTGTGATGATATTTCTCATTCGCAGCACAGGAACATTGGAATTAACTGATCATGGACCTATTTGTTTACAAGTCTTGGATTTGAGGACAAATCCTTTTAAAGGAGGAGGGAATGGTGCAGCCTTGATCAGCCTGAGCAGTCTCAAACTCAAGATATGGGATTCAATGTATGGAATGGCTAAGCTACTGATCAATGCTTGGCTTAATGGACAGTTTCATGGTCTCATTGGAATGATCTATGAGGTTCTGGATAGAGAGAAGGGAAGATGCCTTGGTACAACCATGAATGGAGAAGTATCAGATGGGAAGCTTAATCTGTTTAATTTGGATGAATCAGGAAGTGATGCTGAACTGGACGAGTCTGAAGAGGATGAGCTGATTGAACCTGAAGAAGGCTATAAAGATGAATTCGGATGGACGATAAACAATCCAGGAAACATCACCAACATACCTGAGCTTAACTTGAGCTATGGTAATCACTTTCCACGTCCAAATGGGCCTCTAGAACAAGGAAAACAACTCAGGAAGGTGCTATAATGGGCTAGAATTGGAGTTGGGTGAAATAAGGCCTTTTCGGCCCAAAAGGAGGATTGCAACCAGAATCTTGATCCACTTGCTTTCTTCCTGGGCCAACAGAACGTGGAGGATCCAAATATCATCAGGAGACACTCCAGTACCCAGTTAAAGTCGTGGGCCATCATGAAGAAGGAGGAGAAGGCCAAGAAGAACCAACTTGTTGGTTTATTTCCTTTATTTGTAATTTCAGTTTTTGTAAACCAAGTTCTAATAGGATTAGGAGTAGTAAACCAATCTTAAATTGGATTAGGACGTCCTAAACCAATTTGGTTAAGGATTAGGGATTTAGTTTAGGCATTATAAGCCTATTTCACGTTCATGTACTGATTCAATCGATATTTTCAATAAAACTGCCTTTTGGTGCAAAACCTGATTGTTCTGGAGACTTGTCTCCTTTGTTCACATTGTGGACGTGTTATACATCACATTAAGGAGGAATTCATCTTCTGTGATCCATCGCAGACACTACCCAGGGTTATCCTGCGTTTGAGAGTAGCTAAGCAGCTTCTGAGCAATCCGTAGCTCTTTAGCAAAGTCCATCATCATCATCTATCATTCACCCACACCCCCTTCAAGTGATCCAGGGAGAGACAGCCATTCCACGGCCGTACCAGTGTTCTAACGTAAAACTGAAGTATCTGATAAAAATAAAATAAAAAGTGAGATATTGCAGGTCTGTGGAGGCTCTAGGGAAAAGAAGAGAATCCCTAGGGTAATTCCCTGATTATTTGGAAAATATCATTCTTATGAGCGGCTTCTTCATTCGTAAATCTCCAAATTGCACTCTTTTCTACATGCTTTCCTCCAAGTAATCCACATTTCATCCACAGCCTACTCCCAACCTATAATGACGCGTAAAGTACTCTATAAAGAATCAAAGATTTTTAGAGAAACCATGTACAATGTATCTAAAAGACAATATATCAACATTTACCAATATTATGTTTGTCTATTGTCTTTTGTCTTTGTTATGTCATTTGTATACTAATATGTTTATTACCTCGTTTTTCATAATACTAACGACATTGAGAGCAAATCAAGTGAGAAGAGAATGGAGCATGATGTGAGTAATCTTGCAGATGCAATATCGCCCAAGTGGTTGGGCGAGGAAAATTTAAGAATTAGCACCGAGAGATTATATTGTATTTAGACCACTTTCAGTTCGATAAGTACCTAACTGGGTAAAATCAATTAATCATGTTGGAAGAGTATACAATACAAGTAGATATGGTCGTGGTCCAGATTTTTAAATGGATTGGGAAAACTATCACCTAATAGTTGACATGTTACCAGAAGATGGCGATTTCCCCAAATTTTCACAGCTCTACATATAGTATACTATGATCAATATTTCAACCCGTGTTAATTCTTACAGATAATGTATTGTAGAGATAATGCATGATTATTATTATATTTAATGTATCATATATGGTAACTAAGAAATGATTATTATTACATTTCTTAAATCTTCTAGCTGTATCTCTTAATACTGTGACCTGGTAAAGATGAAAATTATTGGTAACTCTAAACTTGATGATGTCGTTAACGTGAGATTACCTTACCTAAACCATTTTTAATTATAAAATTTTAATCTCGTGTGGTTATCCTAATCAAAACTCCATAGCTTATTATGCTCTATTATTATCATCATAAATAACTCAATTTTTATAATTTAAATGACTCAATTTGTTGTATCATATACACATACAGTCCATTGTTTACTTTTAGGGATTTCGGAACTGTGTTACATATATGTTTTGAATATGCAAAGTTATTTCGATCAAATTAAGTGATTTTCTAAATCCATATTATGATTTAACCGTATCGACCAAATATATATATATATATATATATATATATATATATATTTATGATTTGTTGTTAAGGGTTTATGTTTTAGTTTTGAAGACATATCGGTTTTGTTTAAGGTTTGGGGATTGGTTTGAAGGTTTTAGTGTTAAGCTAAACCATTCTTAATTTGCATAACTGAAACATCGCTTCAAATAAAATAATTTTGATCGCCTATGCTTACCTCGATATTCATCATGATTATTAGTGTTCCGTGTTGCATTAACGAATTATATGATGCTCAGTTATAATAGTATGATTTTTTTATGGTTTATTATTTTTAGAAAAGTATGGTCTTTTTTTTGTGTGTTTGTTTTTTTTTTTAATATATGATTGGTTATATATATTTGATATCTAATATCTTCTAACTCAATTAGCTAAATCAATCTCCTTTCTGCAGCGGCTTGATATCAAAGTTCGTCATTTTACAGCATAGGTTTCCTTTTGCTCAAGTTCTACAGGAAGGTGACAAGCCTTTCCATAGAGTAGATGAAATGGGGTTGTTCCTAACGGTGTTTTAAGTGCAGTCCTATAGGCCCATAGTGCATTATCCAATATTTTGGACCAATCTTTTCTTCTCTTAACCGTTTTTTCGAGAATTTATTTGATTTGTCGGTTAGAAACTTCCACTTGGCCACTGGTTGGGGATGATAAGGTGTGGCTACACTATGGTGAACACCATGCTTATTTAGTAGGCTATCGAACACTTTGTTGATAAAATGTGTTCTTCCATCACTTGTTACCACATGAGGGATTCTAAATCTAGGAAAAATTAAGTTTTTAAACAGCTTCATGACTACTGATGCGTCATTTGTTGAGGATGAAACTTCTTCAACCCATTTTGATACATAGTCAACAGTAACGAGAATGTATTTATTTCTATGTGAACAAGGGAAAGGGTCCATGAAGTGGATAGCCCAGCAATCAAACACTTCCACTTCGAGTATGAAATTCTTCTTGATTTCGTGTCTTTTGCTGATTTTTCCTCTTCTTTGACAGGGATAACATTGTGCTATATAGGAATGAGCATCTCGAAACATGGTAGGCCACTAAAAACCTGCTTAAAGGATTTTAGATACTGTCTTTAAACTTGCAAAATGTCCAGCGTAATCGGATCCATGACAGTGGAATAAGATATATGGTACTTCAACTTCCGCAATGCATCGTCTGTATATTCCATCATAACAGTGTTTATAAAGGTATGGCTCATACCAGTGATATCTTCGGATTTCTCGCAAAAATTTCTTTCTGGTGTATCCGCTACATTTTTCCGGCTCTACATCAGCAGCGAGATAGTTTACTATATCAGCATACCATTGCCTACCTCCGGGAGAATCAGGGTTGCAAGCGAGATTGACTTTTAAATAAATTGTCAATGCATCATCGCTTGGGTTGTCGAGATTCTTTTCTAGAGTGTCGATCGATGTTATATCGGTGGTGTCAATAGATACTTCCTCAGATGATGAACGCATGTGTCCGAAAAAAGATTCATATATCTGGTAGAAGTTTTCTGTGGGTAGTAAATCATCAATCGGTACGTCGTCAGCGACTCAAATTCATGAGAGATGATCAACCACTCAATTTTCTACTCCTATCTTATCCTTAATTTCAATATCGAATTCATTCATGAATAGGATCCATCTCAAAAGCCATGGGTTTGCATATTTCTTTTGCATTAAGTACTGAGTGCAGCGTGATCAGTGTGCACGACGACTATTTGAGTGCGGTAAGGACAGAACTTTTCGAAAGCAAACAAGACAAATAGTAATTCCTTTTCTGTTGTTGCATAGTTATGCTGTATATCATCAAAGAGTTCTACTAGCATAATAAATAGCATGCAATTTCTTGTCCCTTTTCTGCCATAGTACTGCCCCAACAGCAAAATCGCTTGCATCGCATATTATTTCCAAGGGTAAACTCCAACCTGGAGCTTGTATGATGGGGGCGCTTACTAGTGCTGATTTGATTTCTTCAAAGGATTTCAAGCACTCAGAAGTAAAATCAAATTTAACCTCTTTGCATATGATAGCTGTAAGGGGTTTGGATATTTTGCCAAATTCTTTAATGAATCTCCTATAAAATCCAGAGTGCACAAGAAAACTCCTCACATCTTTTACATTGGTGGGTTCTGGTAGACCGGTTATCACCTCGATTTTAGCTCTATCCACTTCAATACCAGCTGCAGAAACTTTATGTCCTAGGACAATGCCATCATTAACCATGAATGGCATTTCTCCCAGTTCAGGTTCTTCTCTTCACATCTGGCTAGAACTTTGCACAACTTGTGGAGGCATGATTTAAAATTTGATCCATAAACCGAGAAATCGTCCATACAAACTTCCATGAAATCTTTGATCATATATGTGAAGATTGACATCATGCATCTTTAAAAGGTAACATGGGCATTACAGAGTCCAAGAGGCATGCTGCGGTATGCAAACGTGCCATACAGACAAGTAAAAGTGGTCTTTTCTTGGTCGTCCGGGTCAATAGGGATCTGGAAGAAATCGTCATACCCGTCAAGAAAACAGTAATATTGGTGGTTTTCAATCCTTTCTAAAATTTTATCGATGAAGGGTAGGGGGAAATGATCATTTCTTGTGGCAGCGTTTAGCTTCCTATAACCGAGGCACATCCTATGATCAGTGACAGTCCTCATTCGGTATCAATTCGTCCTTGTCATTGTTTATGAACGTTACTCCTCCTTTCTTAGGAACAACGTGCACTGGACTGACCCAATGACTGTCTGAAATTGGATAGTTGACTCCCGATTTCAAGAGTTTCATAATTTCTTTCTTCACTACCTCTTTCAAGTTTGGGTTTAGTCTCCATTGGTGTTATATGGATAATTTTGATTCGTCTTCCAGATGAACTTGTGCATGCATAGCTTAGGTGAGATACCTGGAATGTAATCTAGAGAGTATCCAAGAGCTTTACAATGTTTGTACAACTTGTTTAGCAATAGAGTGAATTTTACGCTACTCAAGTTAGCATAGACAATGACATGATATGAATTATCGCAGATGAAGGCGTACTTATGGCCAGATGGAAGTTGCTTGAGTTCTATTTTTGGGGCATGATATGCGCTCAAGTTGTCTGAGTTGAAAAAATGTTGATCAACCTTACAAGAGTATCAATCGATGTTTAAAGAATCAGCAATTTATTGTTTTAGTCGACATGCATGACCTCTCGAATGCCGACCATTAGCTGAGTATAATCTTCAGCTCTTTCATCTATGCTGATAATGTCCTAGCCAGGAACTGTTAGAGCTCTACTTAAAGGATCATCAGAACATATATCCATGAATGAGTCATCAGCGAGTTCGAAGAGGGGGTCGATAAAGAAAGTTTGGCCATCGATCAATGGTTTCTTGATAAGTTTTTACATGGAGAAGATCATTGGAAAGTCTTCAAATGTTTAAACATATGCTGTCATTTCACAATATCCTACGGATTCAGCATGGTGTATCTATCGGTGCTCATCTACGGGTGTTGACTGACACCAATGCGAACTGCTGAAAGACATGGAACTTTAGACTCAAAAGTCCTTTCTTGGAGATTTTTTTCTCTCAGCACTTGAAAAAATCATCATCTAGGATGGCATCCACGTGGTGCTTCTATCAAGCCTCTCCTTTTCCTTTAATCACGCTTCCTATCTCCTCACAGCTTCACTAGTTTGAACCTCTTGAGTCTCAAACTTCTTCACATGAGTCGAACTTGTCATCCAGGTTGGTGTACACAAGAATATATCTTCCCATTCAAATCCATTATCAGCTTATTCTGACCCTCAAGAACCTTATCTACCATTCTCTCTATCTTGCTTTCTTGAGTTATTGGTGGATGATTCTGGTAGAAAGAAGCTCCATATCTCCTGTTGTTATTGTAGGGTTTCTGGTACTGTAAACTCTGGTTGTAATTACTCCTTTGACCAGTGCCGTGGGAGTTTCTGTTTCCACCCTAATTCCCTAAGACCTCTGAAAACCAGTTCCACTGATGTAGTTCACATCCTCTCCGTTGCCCTAATCATTGGCGTTATCAACATCCTCTACATCTTCTGCAAAGATCACCTGCTTCTTGAGAAGGTTATGAACACTGTCCATCTTGGCCTTAAATTCACCCATCTGCTCATTTCCCAAGCTGGCAGCCAATTTCTTCCTCTCCAAATCAGTGTTCTTGGTGCTATTGCTGGATGCCAAGTTTTCAATAAGTCCCACATCTTCTTCTGGATTCCTAGTGTTGAAGCTTTCCTCACTAGCTATGTCTAAAGCCATCTGGTAAACCAAAGCGATGCCTCTGAAGAAGGTACTAAGCAGTTGTATTTCAGTGAAACCGTGGTGTAGACAATCTCTCTGATATGACTAGGATCTGATCCAAGAGCTTCTGAAAGAATCTTAAGGCTCTTGTGTGAATGTAGTGCTTCTGTTCCTCAACTCCTAGGATCGGGCATCATCAAAGAAATTATGCAGGAATGCATCTTTGATGTCAGTCCAATATGTAAGAGATTTGGGTGGTAACTGCTTAAGCCAATATAAAGCATCTCGAGCAAGTGAGTACTTGAAGAGCTTGCACAGATGGTAGTCCTCAAGGACTCCATTGGATTTGATAGCAGATACAAGATCCTCAAACCGCACCAAATGGTCCATCAGATTGTCATGTGGGTGACCACAAGTGTAAAGTATGCAGGCTTATGCTCGAAATTGTGCCTTTGGAGAGTAGGATGACTAATTGCAGATGTGTTGGCATAGTATTGATCTGAGCGGTGGTAATCAGCCAACTTTTTGGGTCGAGAAGCCTCATCATTATGAACAGATAAAGCTTTTGCAGCCTCTCGAGCAGCTTTACTGGGTCAGGGATTCGATCACCTAATCATCCAGTCTCTGACATGATGCATTACGCATATGACCCTCGGGGTCATGCATGTCTCCATTCTCATCCCTTATCAGCACAAGTGTTGTACCCATGTTGCTCGCGAGTTGGTTTCGATCGATGAAGATTTGTTGGTGTAGATATAATATCACTCACAAGCAGTATCGATTGACAAAGAAGTGTTGGTGTTAATCGATGGTGCACGCTTCTCTTTGCAGATCGTGCGTTCCAAATGTGAAGGGTCTGAAAATACTAGCTCGTTCTCCTTGTTTCTTCAAGTACTGCTGGGCGTGCACCCGAATGACACATGATTTTTTTTTATTTTAAGTAAGTAAAATAAAAGGAAAACCTAGAGTAAGCCTAGTAGTCAAAGTCTAATGGCGAATCCAATGCTCTCTAGGAACAACACCAAATTTGATATCGCTCAAATTAACCGACACCAACTTTCTCTCAGAAATATCAGGTTAAGTTGTCGTACTTAGAGATCTAATCCACATGGAGCGTGGGCATACAATATACTAATGATATTATGATTAAGCTAGAAAGATATTAATAAAGCAATAAATAGTAGAGAAAAAGTAAAATAATTGGTTTGTAAACGATATGATAAAATAGCTACACTTAGGGTTTCCTTCAATAGAACTATGATGTATAGATGTTAAGGATGTGTGATAAACCATCCTAGAACTCAAATGAAATAGTAAGATATCCAGATCTTGCTGCGAGTCAAAGAGCGAGCGTCGATCGATACTATAGAGTGAGTGTTGATCGATGCTTCCTTAAACAAGTATTCACATCCTAATCGATATGTTCAGTAAGTTAATCTAGACCAGCTCTCGCATGTATCTAACAACCTAGCTCAGAAGAATTAGTGTCAGGTAATGAACCTACTGGTTTAGTTATCAGTATCCTAAGTTCAAGGTTCTAATTAGCTACTCTAGAACACAAACAGTAAAATTAGCTACTCTAGAACACAAACAGTAAGTTGAATACTGATGAAGGATCCTAAAGATTCACCCTAGCGGTTTTATGTTTCAGTAATTCATATAAACTCTAATGAAAACCCTAAATCTAACAAGAGAAACTATTCATACATGATTAAGCAAAGCATAGTAATAATTTGAATAGATTGCATAAATAGAATAAGTTAGAAAGGCCGGAGTTCCAATACATAAGCTTTGAAGGAGTTCTTGATCTCCTCTCCAAACAATAACAAAAAAGTTTCTAAGAATGGTGGTAAACTGTAAGGTAGTTGTGGGTGGTCTGTTGCCCAAAATTTTCAAAACATCCAAAACTATGTATAAGTCGGCCAAGGGTACTCTTGTAATTTATGTGGATCTTCCGGGATTGAGTCGGTCTTCACAAAATTCGGCCCATCTATTAGCATGGGTGTTGAGCGACACTAAGTTGGCAGTGTCGATCGACACTCTTCCTGAACCTCGACTTTAACTTCTAATTTCTTCAACAAATACGAGTTTCCTTATCAATAATCTTCCAAACGTATCCTAAACAATAAATCGCATTTAATCAAAGGAAAAATGTGTCTTCGAAAAAGAGCGAGACGTAAATAATTTAGAAAATACACTTCCGAACTCATAAACTTGTAAAAAACAGTCATCACAAGACAATAAATTAACAGCTAACTCCGATGAGAAAAGACAAGTACTTACTCCCTCACCTAAGGAACCTCATACAGAACATGAAACATATTCTTCCATGGTCAGCTCTGAATCTTCTTCGACTAACAAGCGAGGCTGAGTTCGAGATTGTTGGTAAGCGACCGCTGCACGGACTCGCTTCGGAGAGAACGGACCACCACAAAGACTATCTCTAACGATGGGAAAATCCACAGGATATGGAGGGATAAGATTGAAAACTGCAAAACAAAGGAATTGAATACAAGGTTAGATATTTTCAAAACAAAAATCTGTCGGAGTATCCGACCATGATACCCTTTGGGCTCCATTTGCGGCTAAAAATAGGGATGCACTCTTTCGCAACAGAAATGCTGTCTATACAGACGAAAAAGTAGTGATCATGCCACTTTTATACATGAGAGGCAAATCCCTTGATTATCGCCATATTGTTCCTCGGTTTGAAACAATATTGGAGAGGTATTTCTGTAGTGCTCGAGAAGAAAAGAGCTTGGAGATAATCGGCACTGAGAGCCATCCACCGCTCGAAGCTTAAGACCAGTATCCATACGAGATGGTGCATGCTGCAAGGAGAGCTCTGGTTTACCGACAGCCGGAAACAATTCAAGGTCTGAACTATGATCTTCGGGATAGGAAACCACAAACCACAACTCAAAAGATGCGTCTCCTAACATGTAAAGTAACTACGAGGAGGACCATCAGCGCTCTTCACATGCCTTGGTTTGCGAATGTGCACCTCATTGTGGACTCGGCAGAACTGCCGATGGTGTCAATGAATGGATAAGTACTTTTACTTGGCCCATCGATGAGTCCTCTAGAACAAGTCCTCACCGGGCACTACGGCTCAGGTGGAGGTTGTTCCAATCCGCATGTGGCAAACCAAAACTCTGCGGCTTCCTTAGGGTCAACGGAATGCGGTACAAACTCAATATTTGGAACAACTTCACAATCTCCATCAAGTAAACTCTTGGGATCGAAAGAAGAGGGCAAGGCAATCTTAGCCATTCTCTTGCTTGGAGACATAATGTAAATAACAAAAGAAGAGAAGAGAGAAATATTTTCTACCTTAAGGGAAGTTCCTTGAAGAAATCAGTATGAACAAGTAAGAATAATAAAATTACTCCATACTTATCGAAGAGAAAAAAGGAGGGAAGTCTACTATAGCTTCCAATGAAAATCGTTTTACCCTCGGAATTTCAGCCATTAATTCCGCCTAACATGCCTAACATTCCTAACACCTCGCAAGAACATCATGAAAATTCTAGCAAGCTGGGGGCCTAACTATTGGGGTGAAATTGGCTACGACGGAATCAATAATTAGAATCTCTCAAGAAAATATTCTCTTTCAAAAATTAATTAAAAAATGGTCAAACAACAAGTTTTCAGGAAAGATTCTCACGATATGTTAACAAACAAATTTTGAAAGTGTGACAAAAAGAAAATCCATCACGTCACAAATTTTCACCGTCACCTCGTGTGACACCCCCGATCTGGTCTAAGTACAAGTTGACTCGACCAGTCGTGCAACAATCAAACAAGAACATACATAGCCAATCACTATTAACTTAAACCAAACCGAGAGGCCACAATGTGTACCTCAACGATTAACCCAAAGTTCCTGGAAAAGATCCAGGTACCTTTGGCCAATCGTCTAAGTACACATATCTTATTAGGTACAACCCGAGGCTTTTCAACCTTACTGAGTAATACCAAATAGTTAGTTCGTCCGGACAAGGAATAATATCATATGGAACTCGTAATTAAAGAAACATTCTTCAATACATTATATAATATTCTTTCAAAAGCATCTTACAAAATATTAATGATTAACGTCGAGGTTTTCGGTCAACAAACTTTATTCATAGGATATATCAAAACTACTTTGCAAGGATAATAAACTACCGTTGGCTAATGCTGTTCCTTCCCGTCCTAGAGTAAAGGTCTCCCGCCTACTGGTTACCTGCATCACAAATGAGTCATAAGTAAATAGTTTACTCAGTGAGTCTAATCCCGCACCCCCTACACATATCAATAGTATCCCGAGCAATCGACACCATTTGAATGCATAGGAAATATATTCCTTAATTATATATATAAGGCCTATCATTCCATCGATGTGAATCATATCTTAAACATCACCTCCATGTTACCCGCCATTCACTCATATATATATATATATATATATATATGCTAAACCCGGAAAACCACCAAGGCTAACCGAGCCTAGCAGGAAAATAAATTTAACCGTCCTCTCCATCAGATATTCCAAGATCGAACATCTAATGCTGCATGCAGTTACACAGTCTCCAGGGTGCGACCCCATCATCGTGTCTTCGTGACCTTGTTCCATATCGCAGGACCAGTTCATGGTAATGCGGGAACTTTAGGGAGAGCGAGTATACAATAAGACTTCACATGATTCATACTTATATACTTATATATTAGTATTTGAGAACAAGTACTAACTCTCGGGATTAACCTCAAATAATAATTCATAATATTTCTTAAGTGTTTATAATAAGTAAACACTTTACAATTTAATATAGTTCAAGAGTTTTACTTATCTATCCAGCATAATCATTTATTTAACTCAAGCAACACTAATTCATAACTCATCAGTCATCTATCTAGACTCACCTTTGAATACATGAGATTGGCTAAGGAAGACTAGACTCGAGCTCACTAAACATTCTCCACTTCTGGATTACTCTTGGTTCAGAACCACCACAAACATCCAGCTGATCCGACCACTCTCATTGACCATCTGAATTAAAAACAGAACAGTTGGACATAAGGTTCATCAGTTTGGTTCCAGAAGAAAATCAACTCAGTTCATAACATTTCAGTTCAGTTCTCTCATAACAGTTTGGTTCAAGACAGGTTCAAAACAAGTTCAGTTCGATTCAAGCTATAACAACTTAAATCGGTTTATAACAGCTCAGCACATGCTCAGTTAAGTCTGGTTCTAATCAGTTCACAACAGCTTTGCTCGGTTCTACTCAGACCAGATCAGTTCAAGACAATTTCAGACCATAGGCAGCTCGGCTCAGACCAGTTCAAAACAAGATCAAATCTGCCCGGTTAAGAACATCACAAATCCGACAGTTTGGTTCAAGCTAAACAATTTAAATCAATTCAGTTCAAGCTCGGTTCCACTCATCCTAGATCAGATCAGCTAGGTTCAGAAAATTTGGATTCAGGAAAAATATCATTTTAGTTCAGGTTAGGTCTAAACAGTTCACATCAGTTTAGCTAGTGGTTTAAAGAAATTATTTTAAACCGAAACTAAACAAACTTAACCGAAACAACAACTTAGACAAGTGATTCGACCAACACCCTAGCTAAACATGATCCAGTTCTGATCAGATACTGACTGAGGCAATGAGATGAAGCTTACCCAAAATCCAAATGGTTAGTAGGACTCAGATGGTTCTCTTCTTAAAGATTAGCTCACTGCTGGACTGTTTTCCAAAGAGTCATCAAGCTTCGGTTCAGATCAGAAACAGAACAAGAGCTAGGGTTTAATATGGATATATCACCTTCTGATCTTCCACACAGCAACAGACTGAGCAAGGTTTGAGAGAAACTCATCCAAGGTCCTTCTTGAATTTTTGTTTGATTTTTCTCTTCTTCTTTCTCACTGATTTTCTTTGAATTTTGCTCTGGTTTTTCTTTCTGTTTCAGAACGTCCAAGAGGAGAGATGATGGTATTTTATACCATATGGGGTTTCTTCAGCTCAGGGTTTACTTAACACAAAGCAGAGCTGAGAGTGGACATGTGGAGAGCTGCTTCATCAGTCCCAGCAGCCAAGCTGCTTTTTCCTTCACATGAAGAAAGCTTAACTCAGTCATGTGCTTCTCACATGTTCTGGTCCAGCAAGGAAGCAAGCAAGCAGACAGGCAGCTTGTGACTTTCATGTGACATTTACTACAAAAGCAAGCAAACTGGAAGGTGCATGGCATGTGACTTGGTCACTGATCAAGAAGCTGAGAAGGTGAAGTACATGACGGGTCAGAATTATTTAGAAAGCTGCTGGATAATTCTGAACAATTATTCAACCAAATGTTTCTTGTCCTTCGGCTCACGTCTTGCTCTCGGAAAATCTCGTTCAGCTAAATATACACTTGACCATAATAATAAACACTCGACCAAAACTATCAAACGAAGTCCTTTCGACCGCATGACAATCCTGTTGAGACATTAATTCATCGGGTCGATTTATTTTTAAATCTGGTCGACCAACTCTGAACTGGTCGAGCGAAAATTTCATCGACCAAAAAGTCATGGCTCGTGAGGGTTATTACACCTCGCCTCCGGTCCATCCCGCCATCAAGGCAAAATGACCTCGACCTCGGTCTGTCTCGCCGTCACAGAAAGATGACCATGTATGTCGGTCCATCTCACCTCAAGGAAAAACGACCACACGAGGAGTCCATCTTGCCGTGAGGGCGTGATGACCACATCTACTGGTCTATCTCGCCATCACAGAAAGATGACCTTGATACCGGCCCGTCTCTCTATCATGGCGAGATGGCCGTGTCCTCGGTCCTTCTTGCCATCACGGAAAAACGACCTCGCCCCGGTCTGTCTGTCCATCATGGAGAGATGACCGCATCCTTGGTCCATCTCTCCATCACGGCCAGACAACCTCGCTATCATGGAAAGACGGCCTTGCTTTGGTCCGTCTCGCCATCATGGCGACATGACCTCACCCTTGGTCCATCTTGCCATCACGGCAAGAAGACCTTGCCTCGGTCCGTCTTGCCGTCATGGTGACATGACCTCGCCCTTGGTCCATATTGCAATCACGGCGAGAAGACCTTGCTCCGGTCCATCTCGCCGTCATGGCGAGATGACCTCGCCCATGGTCCATATCGCCATCATGGCAAGACGACCTTGCCGTGACATTCTCGATCGGGTATATGTACAAGTTGACTCGACCAGCCGTTAAACAATCAAACAAGAACATGCACAGCCAATCAAAACGATAGGCCACAATATGTACCTCAACGCTTAACCAAAGTTCCTAGAATAAACACACTTACCTTAGGCCAATTGCCTTGTACACATATCCTATTAGGTAAAACCCGAGGCTTTGCAACCCGACCGAGTAATACCCAATAGTTGGTTTGTCCGGAAAAGTACTAATTAATATCATATGGAACTCGTATTTTAGAAACATTATTTATAAATTATATATTTGTTCATTCAAATGCATCTTACACAAATTTCATAGATTAACCTCGAGATTTTTGCTAAACAAACTTTATACATAAGATATATCAAAACTACTTTGCAAGGATAATAAAACTACTGTTGTGTAAGGATGTTCCTTCCCTCCTAGAGTAAAGGCTCATGCCTACTGGTTACCTGCATATCAAAGGAGTCATGAGTAACTCGTTTACTCAGTCCACACCCCAACATTTATCAATAATAACCCGAGCAATTAACTCCATATATATTATAACTATATATAAGGCCTTCCATTCCAGCACTATGAATCATATCTTAAACATCATTTCCACATCACCCGCCCTTCACACATACTCATAATATATATACTAAACCCGGAGAACCACGAAGGCTAACCGAGCCTAGCGGGAAAGGGAACATAACCATCATATCCATTAGACATTCCAAGATGGAACATCTAATGCTGCATGCAGTTAAACGGCCTCCAAGGTGCGACCCCATCATCGTGTCTTCGTGACCTTGTTCCATATCGTAGGACCAACTCAAGGTAATGCGGGGATTTTAGGGAGAGTGAATATCATAAGACTTCACATGATTCTTAGTCATATATTTAATTATATGCTTATATATTAGTACTTGAGAACAAGTACTAAGTCTCAAGATAAACCTCAAATAATAATTAACAATAATTCTGAAGTGTTTACACAAGTATACACCTCACCATATTTATTGATTTAAGAGAATTTTCTTATCAATCAACTATATTCAGTAATTAAATGAAGCAACACTAATTGATAACTCATCAACCATCCATCTAGACTCACCGTTGAATCCATGAGATCGGCTAAGGATTACTAGACTCGAGCTCAAGCTAATCATACTCCACTTCATTACTGATTAAGAACGACCACAAGGAAGTATTCAGTTGATCCTACTACTGACCTCGACCATCTGAACCAATAACAAAATGGTTGGAACAAACGTTAATCAGTCAGGTTCACGTAGAATCAAACTCAGCTCAGTTCATTAGCTTACATCAGTACTAGGTGGTTCTAAGAAAATAATCATTGCATGATCATGTCCTTACCGAGACAGTACACGGTTCAACTATATGAACAAGGTTGATGCTTCAAACTCCTCTCGACTACTGACCTGAAAAGAAAAGTGCGGTACAGAAGATCATCAATCCAATAGTTTGGTTTTGAAGAGGCAACTTAAACCATACTAGTTCGGTTCAGGACAAGCTATATAAATTTAGTTCAAGGATAGCTCATCTTGGTTCAGTTAAGATCAAACAAAGATAAATTCAGGTTAGAATAAAAATAATTTAGTTCGGATTAAATCCAATCAGCTCATATCAGATGAGTTAACAGTTCCATGAGACTGATTCAATCCGACACTAAACTAAACTGAACTGTACAAGAGGTTAGACAACTGATCCATACAGTAGCTTCAGATATCATCAATCGGTTCTATTCAGAACATGACCGAAGAAACAAACTGAAGCTTACCACATCAAGTGATGGTTAGATGATCTCGGTTGGAACCTCTCTCCAAATTTCAGTCACGGCTGAAATCTTATATAAGCGAGATCAAGATATGTTTCAGATCAGAAACTGAACAAGACTTAGGGTTTAATCAGACATGAAGCTTCCTCAAAATTGATCTGATCAAACTGATCTGAAAAAACTGATGGAAGGTCTTACCGGTTAAAACTAAAAACTGATAAGTTGTGGACTAATCTCATGAATCTGCTGGACCAATAATGTAGCTTTTATTATGCATTCTCAAATTAACCCTATAAACTACTTTTAATCTCTAAAATAAGAGGTTCAGTTGTAGTACTTAAGGATCGAATCTACAGGGAGCATGGGCAAACAATAGACTATAGATGTTTAGATTAAGCTAGGCAAATATTTTTTTAAGAAGTAATAGTAGACAAGTAAGCAAGTGATTGGTTTGATAACAATAAGATGAAATAGCTAGGTCTAGGGATTTATCAATCAATATATTCAAAACACAAATGAAGGATGCTAAGGGTTTTATAGATGTTTAGTTCAATTCAGGATGATCCACTTTGGTATCTTAGTACTACATGCAATCAACAAATCTAGAATGATGCAATAGAATTGTTAGATAATATGTAAAAAATAATCTGATCATAATCCCCTTCTTGATTCAATAAAACTCAATAAAACACATAAGAACAAAACTTAAAATAGAAACAATATCAGTAAAACTCTCCTAGACTTAAATAGCACTGTCCCAAATGTTATCCCGTCTCGGTTAGGTGAAAAAAAAATTGAAACCTATATAAAAGTAATGAGGAAAGTAAATAATACCCGATTATGTTACGAGTGTTGATCGATTGTAATGTTATGATGTCGACCGATGGTGATCGGTACAGATCGATGGTGATCGGTATAGAACGATGGTGATCGGTATAGACCAATGGTTCTGCTCTGTCGTCGACCGACAGCGGTTCTCGATCTTCCTTTTTAACTGCAAATAAAGAAAATACAAAAATTAGTAAAATCATAAAAATAAAATAAACTTAATATATACCTAATAGTGAGTTGCGTCCCACTCAGCGCTTGGTTATTGTATTTAGATTGGCGTTTAAGACTGTTTGGACTAAGATGGGGGGGTAGATCATCACTTGTTGGAAAACAAGTGTCCACATCCTCTTTAATCATCTGAAACCAGGTACTAACGAAGCTTCTTATGGCTTCTTCACCTCTGGTTCGCTGTCTCTTTTAATGAGGTTGACTTGACTCATCATTTCCTCAAAGCGATCAACACATTTTTGTAACCAACTGATCATGCTATCTGTGGGTATGGATATGTCATCCAGTCTCTAAGAGATATCTTCCATCATCGTGTCTTGAGATGCATAGACTCCATCAAGTTTGTTTTCTAGCAGCTTATCGGGTACCAGTCTTGGTAGGAATGGTCTGCGCATAGCATCGATCGATGGTAAGAATCGTTTGTCAATCGATGGGCCTTCGTCAGCTTCTTTCCGTTGTTGTTTCTGAACCATCGAAAGAGTACAGTCCATCTTTTGTTGAATGGGTAATAGATATAATCAATCCTCTTGTAGTAATCCTCCATCAACATCTCCTGGGCTATGTAGATGCTATGTACCATGTCAGCTACTTCTGCTCCACTGTACTAGTCAGCTGATGGCTTGGTCTCCTCAAAATTCTCTGCTGGTAAACGCATATAAGTGTAGCCAACCACTGCTACTCTTTGGAGAATCTTTCTCATGTCCTCCTTTGAGACGTTGATGGTTCTGCCATCTATGTCTCGTGCATTGCTATTTTCATCTCTATAAATTTCATACACATCTATGGTTTCCCAACAATATCTTCTCCTAGCTTAATCCTTATAGGGTTTGTACCCTTTTGCCAAATTAGCATCAATCAGTGGTATAGTAGCTGATCCTACAGTGACCATGAAAGCTCTTCCAAGTAGCAGCGATGAATTCTGCTCCACTTGGACGTACCAAGACATGAAAGCCTACATGAATTAGAGCATCGCTGATTTTCACTTGGAGGTCTTTGACTACGCCTCCTGAATTCTCCTTAGGTCAATCCAGTAAAGTGAATGAATTACTAAAAGGCTCCACCTTTAAGCTTAGCACCTCTGCCAGGGTTCTTGGCATAATGCTTACTGAAGAACCGGTGTCGCCGAGTGCATACGGGTAGTTTTATTCTTTGATGTTGCAGGGAACCACAAAATTCCTAGGGTCGCTTCTCTTCTTCAACTTTACTCTATACTTTATCTTCTCCCTCAGATGATTGAACATTTTTTCAATGTTCTTATCAGTCTCCTTGATTTCTCTGAAGAACATCCACAATCTGTGAGTGTAATAAGCTTCCTCGAATGCAGTTTCTAAAATGATTCTGAGGATTCTCATGGAAAAGCTGTCCATTACTTTCTTATTAGCTTTCCTTCTAAGATGCTTAAGGGCCTTCTTCTTTCCTCTAGAATGTCCATCCATAGCTTCTTCAATTACCGTAGGGAATGGTTGATATATCTGTCTGAGTTTGGATATGGTGGGTTTTGAGTGCCTATTGGCATATAACAGACTCATGTCTATGCTTGGCAATCGAATTTGGCTGGGATCATGCATTCTGTCCCATAGACAAGGGCAAAAGGAGTTTCTCCAGTCGCCCGTCTTGGTGTGGTTCGATGGGACCAAAGGACTCCTTCGAGTTCCTCTGCACAACGACCTTTGTTTTGGCATCTAAACATTTCTTGAGGCTGTCTAGGACAGTTTTGTTGATGGTTTTGTAACATGCGCTGTTGTTTACTGTTATAGCATAGTATAAATATCCTAAACAATCAACTATCAAACCCTTAATTCTAACGCACAAAATAATACTCTTGCCAAGAGAGATCATGTGTAGTACTTAGGGATCAAATCCACAAAGAACAATGACACACAATAGAAATCTTATTCCTAAAGTTAAGTTAGGTAATTGTATATATATTGGTTACAAATAATCAGTTTAAAGAAATGTTCCTTATCAGAGAGTGTAGATGAATATGAAAATATACTAATAATGTAAATATGGAAATATTCTAATAATGTAAATATGGAAATAAGCTAGATCTAGGGTTTCAGGCAAGTGTATTATATAAGATATAAGTTAAGGGTATTCAATCATTGAACTCGATATCTATTGTAAAAGACACCAGCTCTCGCTGCGATTCTAATCTATTGACTTAGTCCAATGTCTGAGCTCTCACTTGTTGACACGAAATGACCATCGATCGATGGCAATGATCCTGCGTCGATCGATGGTTTCTTGAGTCAAGCTTTATGACCTAATTCGATAAGTTCACTAGATTAACTAAATCAACTCTCGTTTGTTTCTAGCAACCTAGCTGAACAGAATAAATTCTTATAGTAGACCATGTTCTCGCTTTCGCCTAACTATCCTATTATCAAGGTTCTAGTTAGCTACTCTAGAACACAAGCAATAAACACAATTCTATTAATAAATCTAACAATAACCCTAACAATTCTATTGTTTGGCTAATCCATCAGTACCATTAATAAACCCTAAATCTAGTTGATAACTACTCAAACATATTCAAAGTAAGAAGAATAGTTTGAATATAATGCATAGATAAAACACTAGGTTCCAATACAAATCTCCCTAAGAATATTGTGTACTATATTGTATTATATTGTCTTCTATTGTATCTCCCCCCTTTTTTTTCTCTTCTCATACATAAACTATAAATATAAAAACCCTAAAATCTAGGTCAAAACTCATCCAGGGGTAAACTTGTAATCTTGTGTCTTGTCTCTATCTTGGGATTGAAATCATCTGTCTGAAAATTGGTCATCGATCGACGGCAAGGGGTCAGCATCGATCGATCTTGGTCATATACCATCGGTTGATGTCAGGATAGTGTCGTCGATCGACGTCAGTCTTGTACTTCGACCCTCTCATAGATCAGCTACATATTAATCTTCTCTAAATGCTCCAAAAGCTCCAAGTATCTCCATATATCTCCAAAACGTACTTGGACTTGTAAAAACCTTAAAACATACCCTAGACACACATAATAGAACTTAAATGGAGTCCATAACATGGCCTAAAACTGGTAATAAATAGGGTATATCAACTCCCCTAGACTTAACCTTTTGCTTGTCCTCAAGCAAACAAGCCTGCGGAAGAGGTTTTGAAAAGCGAAGACTCACATAATATCTAAGTATAACTGTCACCTTACTTTATTGCAGACACATCCTATTGAGTCAATCACAGAGAACTTTATATACCCTATTCTAGTATAGCAACCAAATCCATTCTATCAACAACTTAGCGAATACTAAACTGACTTGCCCCTCTACTGATTTCATTTCTTTGCATAAAATAAAAGTGCAGGCTTTACCTTGAGAGTATCGATCAAAGGATATGTAGACTATTACCTCTGCAAGTATCTGAACACAAAGGTAGTCTTCTCTGATTCTTTTCCTCTCTCTCTTCTCACTTCTTCTTTGTCAATGTTCCCTTCTTTTGAGGATATCATTTTATTTTTAATTGACTGAGATATTTGGATAGGCTTCCGAGAATCAAGCCCTAATGGTTTTTGCCACCAGATCAAGTTCACTTCTTTTTGACCTTTTTCTCTTTCTACGATCATATGAATCAAGCTTTAGTGGTTGTAGCCACCAAATCTTGTTCGACTCCTTTTTTAATCTGAAGGGGAGAGAGAGAAGAATCAGAAGCACACAGACTTTTACCTTCCAGACTTGTAAAAGGAGTCCGATCCAGTGTATACCAAATCCCAAAGGAAGCAAATAATGTCAAGATTAGTGTTGGAAATCAGCTTCGGTTCCTTCAAACTTTCTAAGCAAGTGTGATATACTGGCATGATGATCCACTTTGGTATCTCTAGTAATCTCTGCAAACAACTTTCTAAGAATGGTGCTAAAGTTTGGTTAGTCAATAATAAATCTTGATCATAGTCTCCTTCTTGACTCGATAAATTTTTTTGAAACACTTGTATAAATAGTAAATAAAACTCAAAAACAATAAAATAGTGTTGGCGAACCTCCCCCAGACGTAAATTACACTGTCCCTAGTGTAATCCGCCCCGGATTGGTTAGGAAAAATTAAATCATAAGTAAGTATCTTAAGTATAGAACTCGATACCTCTCTTTGTAAGAGAGTATCGATCGATGGTAGGCGGGTTTGGTTGATCGATGGTCGCGATCCAGTGTCGATCGATAGTGCCTCTATGGTGTCGATCGATGCTAGCATAAGTAGTGTGTAGAAATAAAATAAAATTCGAAATCAATAATTAGTATAAGTAAAAACTAAGTAAAAATCTACTAAACAATGGGTTGCCTCCCACTCAGCGCTTGGTTATAGTCTTAAGCTCGACGTTTTGAACTTTCTGACTAGAATGGAGGTGGATCAACACTTGGAAAACAACTGTCTACATCTTCTTTGCTCTTCTCAAAACATGTACCAATGAAGTTTCTCATTGCTTCATCTCCTATGGCTTTCGCATTCTTGATGATCTCCTTATTAACTTCCACTGAATGCATTCTTGTTTTTAGATTCTCAGTATTACACTGTAATATTCTAAGTCTCGCAGTTGTAGTCTCTGATATCCTCCAATTTCTTAGAAATATCTTCCTTCATTAGGCTCTGAGAGAAAACAATCTCATTGAACCTGTCCTCAAATTGTATTTCTACTGCGTGCATCTATCTATCGAACGTAGCATCGATCGATGGTGCGATGTTGTCTTCGATCATTGTCACTCTGTTGTGTCCACTCGCATGCTGTCTTTGAATAGTATCCAAATCTCACTACATCTTATCCATGCGTGTAGTCAGACCGGTGAGGCATTTTTCTATAGGATAATAGTCATCATCAAGCCTCCTGTAAGAATCTCCTAATGACATCTCTTGAGCGTTGTAGATCTCATTCACAAGATCATCAATCTCTGCTCTGCTATATGTTTCTTGCTTCTTCCTGGACATAGCGATCTTTGCTGCATATTCAGGTAAACATATGTAGATGTATTGAAACATAGTAGCTCTCTCTAGAACTGCTTTGATATATTCCTCTTTCACATTCACAATTCGTCCGTCTATAGCGCGTGCATTGCCATTCTCATCTCTGTATATGTCATACTCATCTTGCTTTTCCCAAAAGAAAATCCTTCTGCCATCAGCATCAAAAGCTCTCTGTCCATACTCTACCTGACCGTCGATCAGTAGGGGATTTATCCATCTGACCGGTTATGGAGTTTCTGAACTGAAGGGATTAGATGTACAAAACTCGTTGACTCCTAGAGTGGTGGTATCAATCGATGCATGCTTCATATTGTCGATCAATTTTTGGTACTGGTTAGGCTTGTGCTCGTGCTCTTTGATGTCGATAATTGGTGGTACCTACACGTCGATCGATGTCATCTATGGGATTTCGATTGATCCTCGGTGATCAGACCGGTGGGTGAAAAGGTTTCCAGCTTCGTTAGCCATTGCAAGTATATCTGCTACATCGTATTTCATGACATGTAGAATTCGGTCGTCCATAGCTCTAGCATAACCATCTGGATCTCGCATTATACCAAACTCATATGGTTGTAAATAACCATATTCCCTTTCGCGTTCTGCAGATGAATCTCGTTCGGTTTCTGCTTCATCTTCAGTATCGATCGACGGTGTAAGGTGTCCGTTGATCGATATTGATTTCCCATGTCGAGGGGAAACATGGAAAATCCCATCCTTTCCAAAGTATTTCCTCGGTATTCAATTGTTTCTTCCTCTCAGTAATCTTTGTCGTACTCGAGATAAGCTGTGTTGTTGCTGAAATTGCCATGGTGGGGGTGGGTTTGTGCGGAAGTGTGAGTGTTGATCGATGCAATATGGTGGGTATCGGTTGATTGTTGAACTATATTGCTGTCGATTGATGGGAGTGGTTGAGTATCGATCGATGCTCCTACTTCTGATTCCTCACCGAACTTGTAATTGCATAAACATATGGCCACAAGTTCTGCATTATTGCACAATTCTGTGAGGTGTAATGACCCGCTCCCAGAGTATTTTTAAATTCGAAGGAAATAAATCGCGAGAGGTTTAGTTGTACACGGAGCATATTTTTCTAAGTGTGGAAACACTTGTATTCATGAGGGTTGGAAGAATGAACCACAATTTTGACTAAATGTCGGATGTTCGGTAAACACATAGAGCGATCAAAGTCTAAGCAAGGGAATTACAGACTGCAAGTTTAACTATGGAAAGTTTGGCTGTCGGAGAATGCAGGTTCCAAGTAAGGCAAGTTTGATAAGGTGCAACTCACGAGATTATACAAAAATAAGGTTGGGTCTACGTGAGTCATATAAGGCCATAAGCGTAGATATTCTTGGAGCCATTGATGATAAGTTTGACCAAGCTAAATAAGGAAACAACACTTAATGGCCGGCTTGGTGAGCAAGTCCTGAAATAAGTATGAAGGAGACCTCAAGCCTTCATTTCTCATGGAACTCATAAACAAGAATTAGAAAGAAGCCAGAGCATGAACGAAGTTCTAGAGAGAAGATTTCGAGAAGAAGGATCGAACAAGGAGGATCTGAGGAGTTCTTCGCCAGGAAACACATGAAGGTTCAAAGTCTTCGATCTTTTAAGATCTACCGTGGTGACGGCTTGATTCGTGGCAACTTAATATTTAGTTTTTTTTTTATCATAGTTGGATTGTTAGGATGAAGATTATGCGTTAGATGAATTATTTATGGAAAGTTTGTTCTTCGTTCTTCGAGATAGTTCTCAAGGATCAAAGAACGTTCATACATTCATAGGATATTTTCATGATAGATTGCGTTAAATGATGTTATGTTTAATTGAAATGTTTACGTGAAATACTTAGATTTGATCCGACAAGAATTGAAATGTTAGGTTGAAAATGTTATAGAAACAGATTGAGAATTCAATTAATTAAGGAAAGTACGAGATTAGAAGAACGTGATTAAGCTAAGGAAAAAAATGTTTTGGCTTCGGGCCGTAAAGATGTTATGATCATGTTTTGGCTTCGGGCCGTGTATGTTGGCTTCGGCCAATATGGACCTTGGGTTGCGGGTTGGCTTCGGCCGCAGGTTGGCTACGGCCGTAATGGACCTTCGGGTCGCATGTTGGCTTTAGCCGCAGGTTGGCTACGGCCGTAATGGACCTTCGGGTCGCATGTTGGCTTTGGCCGCAGGTTGGCTACGGCCGTAATGGCTGACGGGTCGCAGGTTTAGCTTTGGTCGCAGGTTTGTCTATTGCCGCATGCTGATGGACCTTCGGGTCAGAATGTTAGGAAATGCTAAAGTAAAGGAATGATAGAACCGGATGTTATGTTGTTAGTTTTTGAATGCACGAAAATGAATAAGTAATAGGAAAGAAAATTGGCTAAGTAAGAAATGATAAAAACGAATTGTTAGGTTGTTAGAATGGAATATGGAATTTGATTGCTTGATTATTGAGCTGCATGTGGGCGGGTTTGAGCGCCCTTACTGAGTAATTTTGTAGACTCATTCCTCCTTTTGCGGATGTAGGTAAGGTTGATTGTGTGGACCGGAGCGCGGGACGATGAAGACCATCGGGCAGGGTATTTTGAACATGGGTAGTGTTTGGGAAGTTTTATAAAGATCTTTACTTAGAATTTTCAACGTGTTTTTCAAAGATTTTCTGGTTGGGGTGTTTCAGTTTGGTATCAGAGCAGGGTAGGCCAGTCAGTTTTGTCCTGGCTGGCCGTTTCGATAATTGGATTTGTGGGTAAGGGTGGAAAGAAACCGATGGTCTATGTCTCGCGCGAAGGATGTGTGGTATGATGTTTCTAGGGTATATCTTAGTATGTGTTTATGATTGGATTGCTTAGCAAATGGCTAAGTGAAATTGTCTTCGATAGTTGCAGGAAGTTAGTGCAAACTAACTTACGTCTTGTTAAAGATGAAAAAGTGTCGTCGATCGGGTTTTCATAAAGTAGGCAATTTGGGGATCAGGTTTGTTCGGTCAGCAGGAGTAAATTTTCTTAAAGTCGTGTGCGATGGATCAAGATATGTCAGCTTTGGGGAAGGAGTGGATACGATGGTAGGAAGTACGAAGCAATAGGCGATATGGATTTTTGGTTGAGTAACTGGAAAGCTAGGATTGCGAGAGTTGCTAAGTTAATTCCTGGGAATGAAGGAAGTTAATATCTCATGGAATTATGAAGTGATGGATGTTCATGGGTGGTGTAGCACACTTGCTGGAAGCTTAATGGGTTGATGAAAGTGCAACAAGAGCGTGCGTATGGTTAGTAGAACGTGGCACTAGGGGTTCACAAGGTGGACGTAAGGATGGAGTTAATCCGCTTGTTAGTGGTGTGGTGGTGAATGCCTAACTTTGTTCGACTTCGGGTGTCACATTCCTTGTGTGGCAGGAAATCGCCCAACATTGGTCACATAAGAATGAGTTCGAGGACGAGATCAGATTTGGTCGTGCAGCATAAATGGTGATTTTCAAGTGCATGTCATTTATCAAGATGTTTCAATGCTGGTGGAAAGCGTGGAAATGTTAGGTAAATGGTACATAGGAATCCTTACAATGGACTTATTGCGAATTACCAAGCTAACATGGATTGCAAAAGATGGCAAGTTTGATTGAATGGGAAAAAAAGAAGCTAATATTTCAAGGAATAATGAAAATGGTTTGAGATTTCAGTAGCACCAGAAATAAGAACGAAATAGATGGTGAAAAACTGTGCAAAGTAATGTGAGGACCATCGCGGATTCGAGAGATGAGCAAGGAGAGGTATTGATCAAAACTTCAATGCAATAGAGTGACTACGAGCAAAACATTTTTATGGAAGTTAAGGAAGTGTAGTTTTAGAACATGAGCACTGGGTTCTTAGGATACTTGGTGCCCAAAGGAAGAGTGGTGCGAATCGAAGAAAGGTCACGACCACTGCAATTGTCAGTGGCAAAGGATCCAATAAAGATCAGAAACTCCGTTCGGATTAGTGGGTAAGAATTGACAACTTGTAAAAGGTGTTTCAAGTGGTTAATTTATTGAATGGGTTGACGGAGAAAGATGTTGAGTATGGTGAGCGAGACAATTCAAGGGAAGTTATGTAGTTCCGAAAGTGCGGCGGATGGGTATGGAAGTAATAGTACCATCCATGTAACAATGCTTATGCATTGACCCATCAAAGATCTAACTTTGGTGTTTCAAGTTTTAAAAGAATTTGATAGAACCTATTTGTTTTGACGGTTGAGGATGCATAAGGGTTGAATGAGCTGTTGAGAATGTTGCGAGTAAATGTCGTGACATATGAGATTAGTGCACGGAGTGGGGAAGCATTTATTAAGTTCACTTACGGGCTCTGAGCAGAGTAGCGCATGGAAGCGTGGTGAAATACGAGAAGTCAAGGATAAGACCGCAATGTCAGCCGGAGATGAACCAAGACAAAGAAGATGAATGGAGATAGTCATGGACTATGATTTGGAGATAGCCACCACTCGAAAAAGGTTAATCTAGTGGCAGATGCGATTAGTCACATGAAGGCAAGTGTTTTGGTAGAGAAATAAGCGGAACAACTGATTATAATGGTTGTAATGCTCCGAGTAAAGCAATATTATTTGAAGCAGTTTCTATGGGTGGATGAAAGTCTGATATAACAACTGATGAAACAAGATCATTAGACACCAAGTGGGTTGCTGCAAGTTACCAATGTTCGAGTGGAAGGGGAGTTCAATCACAATGGATTTTTGTGAACGGATTATCCATGAATAATAAATATTGAGGGATCACTATGGATTATAGTGGTCTACTTAAGTAAATATGCACATTTCAGTTCATGAGAGGATGTGGTGGATAAGTGTGCTTAGTTGGGAAAGAACAAGATGGTGAGACTTCATTAAGTTTAGTTAGCACCATGTCAGACCGGATGAAACTTTATGTTCGGATTTGGATGGCATTTCCGAAAAACATTGAGCATAGAGTGCACTTGTCATAAACTGGAGAATACATGGCATAATTTTTATTTGTAACATTCTTAAAATTCAAGATGGGAGAGAATTTGTTTTTGGAATCAGCAACATGTGGAATCAAAGTGGGAAAAAAATCTACTGCTAAAAGTGACGAAGGAAATGTGGGATGGTGGAAACCCAAGATCAGTCTCAGAAAATGGTAAGTTACTTGCAAGAAAGGTATGAGCCATGCTCCAGGGTCGCTAGATGTTCATCAGTTTGTCGAGGCTAAATTTGAGGACGAATTTCATGAGGGTTGGAAGAATGAGCCACATTTTTGACTAAGTGTCGGATGTTCGGTAAACACATAGAGCGATCAAAGTCTAAGCAAGAGAATTACAGACTGCCAGTTTAACTACGGAGAATTTGGCTGTCGGAGAATGCGGGTTCCAAGTAAGGCAAATTTGATCAGGTGAAACTCACGAGATTATACAAAAATAAGGTCGGGTCTACGGGAGTCATATAAGGCAATAAGCGTAGATATTCTTGGAGCTATTGATTATAAGTTTGACCAAGCTAAATAAGGAAACAACTTAATGGCCGGCTTGGTGAGCAAGTCCTGAAATAAATATAAAAGGAGACCTCAAGCCTTCATTTCTCACGGAACTCATAAACAAGAATTAGAGAGAAGCCAGAGCATGAAAGAAGTTCTAAAGAGAAGATTTCGAGAAGAAGGATCGAACAAGGAGGATCCGAGGAGTTCTTTGCCAGGAAACACATGAAGGTTCAGAGTCTTCGATCTTTTAAGATCAAACGAGGTGAGGGCGTGATTCGTGGCAACTTAATATTTAGATTTTTTTATCATAGTTGGATTGTTAGGATGAAGATTATGCGTTAGAGGAATTGTTTATGGAAATTTTGTTCTTCGTTCTTCGAGATAGTTCTCAAGGATCGAAGAACGTTCATACATTCATAGGCTATTTGCATGATAGATTGCGTGAAATGATGTTATGTTTAATTGAGATGCTTACGTGAAATACTTAGATTTGATCCGATAAGAATTGGAATGTTGGGTTGAAAATGTTATAGAAACGAATTTAGAATTGAAGTAATTAAGGAAAGTACAAGATTAGAAGAACGTGATTAAGCTAAGGAAAAAAATGTTTTGGGTTCGGGCCGTAAAGATGTTATAATCATTTTTTTGGCTTCGGGCCGTAAAGATGTTATAATCATTTTTTTGGCTTCGGGCCGTGTATGTTGGCTTCGGCCGTTATGGACCTTTGGGTCGCAGGTTGGCTATAGCCGTAATGGACCTTCGGGTCGCAGGTTGGCTTCGGCCGTAATGGACCTTCAGGTCGCAGTTTGGCTTCGGCCGCAGGTTGGCTACAGCCGTAATGGATTGATGGGTCACATGTTTGGCTTCGGCCGCAGGTTTGGCTATTGCCGCATGTTGATGGACCTTTGGGTCAGAATGTTTGGAAATGCTAAAGTAAAGGAATGATAGAACCGGATGTTAGGTTGTTAGTTTTTGAATGCATGAAAACAAACAAGTAATAGGAAAGAAAATTGGCTAAGAAATGATAGAAACGAATTGTTAGGTTGTGAGAATGGAATATGAAATTTGATTGCTTGATTATTGAGTTGCATGTGGGCGGTTTTGAGCGTCTTCACTGAGTAATTTTGTATACTCATGCCTCTTTTTGAGGATGTAGGTAAGGTTGATTGTGTGGACCGGAGCACAGGACGATGAAGACCATCGAGGCAGGGTATTTTGAACATGGTTAATGGTTGGGAAGTTTTATAAGGATCTTTACTTAGAATTTTCAACGTGTTTTTCAAAGATTTCCGGGTTAGGGTGTTTCAATATGCTCCAAGTAACAAAGAGGAGTTCCAGGTGATTTGTTTGTCCATTACATGGAAGTCTATCGGGATTAAGACGTCCTGAATTTGTAGTGGGATATCTCTGCTTATCCCCCTCAACCGACTCTAGAGCAATCCACAAAAATGAAAGAGTCGCTAGAAGGTTCGATTCTCAGGTTCAACTTCTCTGCCATAGCTCGGGGTATGATGTTCACTGATGATCGAGTGTCACAAAGGGCGTTGGGAAAGTCGTGGCCCTTGATCAGACATGGCACTACAAACTTCCCTGGATCACTTTTCTTCTTCAAAATAGTTCTCGGCTTTTTCTTAGGATGACTCTTGGTAACCTTATCAACCATCATAGGCTCTGATGCATTCATCTTTTGCTCTGAAGTTGTCTTGTTCGTGACCCCTTGTTGCTGAACTCATTTTGTCACTGGGTACCATCGATCGATTGTACGATCTCTGCGTCGAACGATGCTTGAAGCTATTTCCGATTCTGTCAAGCCAACAGGAGCCATCGATCGATTCACAGTAAATTGTGTCGATCGATGTCTGTGTGGGCTGCCTAACGAACTCGGTTTTCCTATATGGAACTCTTTCTCCTGAGGCTTTTCTCTCTTCACTTCTACCCAGAAATCATCATCAATCACAATATTGACGTGATGTTTAAGTCCAGATTCCCTAACCATAGCCTCGTATTTATTAAGGACCTCGCTCGCCTGAGTTACTTGACTTTCCAGCTTCCCCACACGGGTGTCGAGATCTTCGATCTTCGTGTTAAGGTGAAGGTACATGAAATCTAACTTCTTATTGAAGTCCACAGTCATCCTCTGCTGTCCCTCCAATACTTTGTCAAACATAAATTCGACCCATGGTCTTCTGATTGATCTCAAAATCCCCATGCCTTTAGAAGCTTGGGCTTTAGCTTCATGATGAGCTATTGCAGCGTTTGTTTCTGCTTATGTATCATGGATTACAGCCCCCTGATAGTCTATCTTTTGACCTGCTGCATTACGCAGATGACCGTTGAGGTCATACAAGTCTCCATTCTCATTCTGAACCATAATTATAGGCACAACCATCTGAACTCGTCTGCTGTCGTCGATCGATGCGGATGAAATGCTTTCAATCTATTCTAAGTGATCAATGTCGGTTGATGCTAAAGTTCTTATTCTGGTCGATGCTTTCCGTAAAGAAGTGTCAATTGATGCTGAATGTATGTCGTCAATCGATGCTTGTCGTATTTCTTTGCGGATTGTACGTTCGAGTTTTTGCGGGTCTGAGAATAGTAATTCTTGTCTTTTATTGCTCTTGGTACTCTTTTGCATTCACCTGAAAGACAAAGGAAAAGAAAATCAGTAACTTGAAATTAAAATAAACCTAGACTAAACCCTAGAAATTAAATCTAATGGTGATCAATGTTCCCTGGCAACGGCGCCAAATTTAACATGCGGTGTTGGTTACTGTTCTAGCAGGGTATAAATACCCTAAACAATCAACTATCAAATTAACCATTAATTCTAACATAAAAATAATACTCTTGCCAAGAGAGATCAGGTGTAGTACTTAGGGATCAAATCCACAAAGAACAATGACACACAATAGAAATCTTATTCCTAAAGTTAAGTTAGGTAATTGTATATATATTGGTTACAAATAATCAGTTTAAAGAAATGTTCCTTATCAGAGAGTGTAGATGAATATGGAAATATACTAATAATGTAAATATGGAAATATTCTAATAATGTAAATATGGAAATAAGCTAGATCTAGGGTTTCAGGCAAGTGTATTATATAAGATATAAGTTAAGGGTATTCAATCATTGAACTCGATATCTATTGTAAAAGACACCAGCTCTCGCTGCGATTCTAATCTATTGACTTAGTCCAATGTCTGAGCTCTCACTTGTTGACACGAAATGACCATCGATCGATGGCAATGATCCTGCGTCGATCGATGGTTTCTTGAGTCAAGCTTTATGACCTAATTCGATAAGTTCACTAGATTAACTAAATCAACTCTCGTTTGTTTCTAGCAACCTAGCTGAACAGAATAAATTCTTATAGTAGACCATGTTCTCGCTTTCGCCTAACTATCCTATTATCAAGGTTCTAGTTAGCTACTCTAGAACACAAGCAATAAACACAATTCTATTAATAGATCTAATAATGACCCTAACAATTTTATTGTTTGGCTAATCCATGAGTACCATTAATAAACCCTAAATCTAGTTGATAACTACTTAGATATATTCAAAGTAAGAAGATTAGTATGAATATAATGCATAGATAAAACACTGGGGTTCCAATAAAAATCTCCCTAAGAATATTGTCTACTATATTGTATTGTGTTGTCTTCTATTGTATCTCCCCTTTTTTTCTCTTCTCATACATAAAGTATAAATATAAAAACCCTAAAATCTAGGTCAAAACTTGTTTAGGGGTAAACTTGTAATCTTGTGTCTTGTCTCTAACTTTGGCTTGAAATCGGCTGTCTTCGAATTGGTCATCGATCGATGCCAAGTGGTCAGCATCGATCGATCTTGGTCATATAACATTGGTCGACGTCAGGATAGTGCATCGATCGACGGCAGTCTTGTACTTAGATTCTCTCATAGATCATCTACGGGTTAATCTCCTCTAAATGCTCCAAGAGCTCCAAGTATCTCCAAATATCTCCAAAACGTACCTGGACTTGTAAAGACCTTAAAACATAGCCTAAACACACATAATAGACCCTAAATGGAGTCCATAACATGGCCTAAAACTAGTAATAAGTAGGCTATATCATATAGGTTTTGCCGTTTCCCTGCGGATATCTGGAAGTCAAATTGGTCAATCGTATCTTTCATTTTCGCAAAATGCCTCAAATCTTGTCAAAATAAACTGAGATCTGTTGTCCATTATGATCTCATACAGGACTCCATGTCTCAGATGATATTTTTTCCAGACAAAGATTTCGAATTGAGTATTTTTTAATGCTTGCGTAAGATTCTGCTTCCACCCATTTGGAGAAAAATTTTGTTAGGAGTTGCATATACCGTTTTTTCTTCGAGTTATGCAAAAAACAGATGATATCCATTGACCACCGCATGAATGGATTGGGCGATGAAATGGAAGAGAGGACCTCCGCGGGCTGGCGAATTGTTGGCGCATGTCTCTGGCATTTCTTGCATTTCCGTGCAAATTGTTCGCAGCCCTGAACCATTGTTGGCCAATAGTTAATGTAGGGTTTTATCTTAATTGTGAGGTATCTTCCGCCGGAGTGATTTCTGCAAGATCCGGAGTGGACTTCTTCCATGAGCTTTCGATCTTTCTCCCATTCTACACATGTAATGACTGGTCCAGAGAGTCTCCATTTATAGACCTCTCCGTCCATTAATATCGTGCGGCCTGGGTTTGATTTTCCGGGCTGCCCATTTTTCTGTAAGAAGTTTTCCATCGGCAATTTACGCTGAAATTGTCTCCAACCATGGTTTGTTGCTGCCGTATTCGTATCGTTCTATGTTTTATTCAGGTTGGTCGTCGAGTTCGTCAATATCATCGACCTGGGATTGATTATGTTTACAACGATTGGTGGTCCGATGCTTGGATTTTTGATGAATTCAAAGGGGATTACTCGTCTAAGTCCTGGATCAAAGCTAGATGCCAGGGCTGCCAAAGCATCGGCCGGCACATTTTCCGCTTGTGGGATCCGCGTGAGTGCGAATCGGTCAAATTTCTGGGCAAGATCTCGGACGAATTTCAGGTACGAGTCCATTCTCTCGTCCCTTGCTTCGTACTCACCACTGACCTGGTTCGAGACAAGTTGGGAATCGTAGTAGGCGTGGACGTTGCATATTTTAAGCCCGAGAGCTAATCGTAATCCAAAAATAAGTGCTTCATATTCGTCTTCATTTTTTGAGGCGTGAAAGACCAACTGAAGGGATTGTTCCAACACTTCTCCGGTTGGTGAAGTTAGTCGTATTCCGATTCCTGATCCTTGTTTAGATGAGGATCCATTGACATGGAGATCCTAGGTCTAATTTGGTTCTTGGTTCAATGCGCCCTCCATTGGAAGTTCGACCAAGAAATCAGCAAGCACTTGCGACTTGACACTCGTTCTCATTCGATACTCAATTTCATATTCTCTTAGTTTGACTGCCCATTTTGCTAGTCTTCCTGATTGAATGGGGCTATGTAGAAACGTTCGGAGCGGGAATGTGGTGAGGCTTACAATTGCGTGTGACTGGAAATATGGTCTCAATTTTCGGGCCACCATTACTACTACGAGTGCTAATTTTTCCATTAACGGGTATCGTATTTTGGCGTCTAACAAAGTTTTACTTACGTAAAAAATGGTTTATGCTCTCCGCGTTCTTCTCTGATGGGGACACCACTTACGGCTATCGCTGATACCACGATACAAGAATAATGTTTTTCCTTCCATTGGTTTGGCGAGAACTGGAGGAGTTGTCAAGTAATGTTTTAACTGTTTGAATGATTTTTCGCGTTCTTCTGACCACTCGATTTTTTTGTTCCCTTTCGAAGTGTCGTAAGAGAGGAGACACTAATCAGTTGATCGGGATATGAAACAGTTGAGTCCTGCGACACTTCCGCTTAATATTTGTGCTTCTCGTTTCGTTCTCGGGGAGGCCATTTCGATCAATGCGTTGATTTGTTTTGGATTCGCTTTGATCACTCAATATGTCACGAGATATCTGAGGAATTCCCCGGATGAGACAAAAAATCTGCATTTTGCGGGGTTTAGCTACATGTTATGCAGGTTCAATCTCTTAAAGCATTCCTGTAAATAGATGACATGGTATTTTTCTTTGAGATATTTAACGAGCATATCATCAATGTAAACCTCCATATATGGTTCCTGTGTTCTTCAGTAACCGATGACTAAAAGTTCCACGACTTTTGTTATGCTCCCGGACTTAACCGTGAGGTGAATTGTCCCAAGAGTCATAGTAGCTTCCCCTGAGAGTCCTAGTAGCGGGCATGGGTTTTTCGTGATTTTAGATAGATTGATTTCCATTCTCTCGAGAGTGTTTTTGAAGATGATATCAGCAGATCTTCCAGTGTAGATTAATATCCATGCGACATCGATATTATGGATCGCCAACTCGATCACAAGGAGATCGTGCAAGGTTTGGCCTGATAAGCCGTTTCTCTTTCCTTGAAGAAGATTACGTCATAGCCCGTTAGGTTAGGCATATAATTTCTTAAATTTTCGGGTGATCTTTGAGTTAGAGAATCTGAACCCCCTCCTTTTAACGCCAAACTGTGGGAACCGAAATTTACACCGTCGATTTCCGTAAAATAAGGAAAGTCAGGAAACCCTAATTTTCTCAGAGGATCCAGCTTATCTCCGTAAACACACAAATACTGATGTGGGGTTTCATTTCACTTTCCAATTAACCCTATTTCCCACTTTTACTCTCTCAAATAAGAGGTTCAGTGTAGTACTTAGGGATCAAATCCACATAGACTCTAGGATTGCATAATATAATTATTGCTTTCTAATTAAAACTAAATGAATAATAATAATAATAATAATAATAATAATAATAATAATAATAATAATAATAATAATAATAATAATAATAATAACAATAACAATAACAATAACAATAACAATAACAATAACAATAACAATAACAATAACAATAACAATAACAATAACAATAACAATAACAATAACAATAACAATAACAATAACAATAACAATAACAATAACAATAACAATAACAATAACAATAACAATAACAATAACAATAACAATAACAATAATAATAACAATAATAATAATAATAATAATAATAATAATAATAATAATAATAATAATAATAATAATAATAATAATAATAATAATAATAATAATAATAATAAAAGTGATTTCAAGATCGATTTGGATTGTGAAGATCAAATTAAGAAATTAGACATAGGGGAAATTCTTAAGTAAGATTAGATACTAAAAATTTATAGATTGCTAGGGTTTTAATTAAGCACCGTTCTCGAAATCAAACCTTAAGGGTTTAGGAGTCTCTCTTGCACATCTCAATTGAGTATCGATCGACGTCCATTAGGTGGTATCGATCAATGCCCATTCTAAACAGTATTGGTTTCACGGTTTGATGTGTTCTCTAAACTTCCAATCCAACTCTCGTTTGTTACTGGTTATTTAGATTGTTTAAGATAGATTCTAGGTTATAACCAAGCTCTCGCTTGCGCTATAGAACCTTAATTTCTAAGGTTGAAGTGATCAAGTTCAACTTAGCATTAAGAGTAACTTAAACAAAGAACCAAGAAGATTACCCTAACAATTCTATAAAATCAGCAATACATTATTACCATTGAATAACCCTAAATTTAAAAATGAATTACTCAGACATAGCAATAAAGAACATGATTAAATTCTCAATGAATTCAATGAATTTCATTGAATAAGCTGAGTAAACAGATAAGGAGTTCAAGATCTTCTCTGCAATGATGATCAGGTCTCTCTCTCCAATAGATGTAGCAAGGTGTTCCAACTCTAAATTTTAAAACTCTTGTCACTTAGAAGATAACTCTTTCTTAGGTCCTCCAGGGCTTTTGTTAAAACTAAGAAAACCCTAATAAATAGTCTATTTTTCGACCAGGGACTTGTCTTCCAAATGATGGAACTTCTGGGTAACTTGTATCTTCTCAAGCCTTCATTAATCTCGCAGTCGACTTGGCTGTTGATCGATGCACAATGTGTGATATTGGGGTCAAAATCGGTCACGAAAAAATCAATGACTCAAGTCCTCGGAAAATGTTTTCTTCCGTGGTTTTGCCTCACGAAAGTTTTCAAAGAACAATCAAGCCGCAAGTAGCAAGTCATCATACGGCGAGTCCCACACGTAACGTACGGGTCGCCACATGACGATCCCCAAAAAAAACATATGGCTTGCCATATGGCGACGCACTCTCACATAACACATGTCGTCATATGGCGACATGCACCCAGCAAGCACGGGTCGCCATATGGAGACCTGCACTCAGCATGCATGGGTCGCCACATGGAGACCTGCACTCAGCAAGCACGGGTCGCCTTAGGTACGGTTCGCCATACGGCGACCTGCGCACCAAGATTACGGATCTCCATATGGCGACATGAACCCGTTAAATCTAGGTCGCCATATGGCGACCTAGAACCACACAGTCTGGGTAGCCATATGGCGACCTAGGCCTTCCGAGTCTGGGTCGCCACATGGTGACCCAGGCTCTACGAGTCCAGGTCGTCATATGGTAACCAAGGATCTCCATGTCCGGGTCACCATACGGCGACCTAGGCTCTCCGAGTCCAGGTTGCCATATGGCGACCTAGGCCCTCCGAGTCTGGGTCGTCATATGGCGACCTAGGCTGTGACACCCCAGATCGTAGATGACCGGAAATGACACGGTCGATGTTCCCTGAAAGCCGACCCGAGGTTTACGGAAAAATTTCGATCACCTTGGACTAACAATTCGTGAACACCAACGCTCCTACCGGATATCAACCAAGGCTTTTCAACCCGATCGAGTATTCGATAGTTAGTTCGTCCCGGACAAGGACTAATATCATATGAGTACTCGTGATTTACAAACAATTTTTATATATTATTTATACTATTAAACATCTTACAAAGTGTTGTAGTTTCACTCTACGGCCTAACGCAACAACGTTTTAAGTAAATATACAACAAAAGATACGTTGCAAGGACAACAAAATACTACTGCTGGTTGGCCGTTCCTTTTCCGTCCAAAAAGAAGAGGTCTCCCAACTAGTGGTTACCTGCACACACAACAATGAGTCGTGAGTAACTAGTTTACCCAGTGAATCTAGATCACTACACAATCAAACAATCATCAAAGAATGAACATGAATATACAAGTACTTGATTTATACTTTAATATATTATTCATCAATGTGAATCTCATTTTATTTATCACTTCCTTGTTACCAGCCCTTCATCACTTCAATTATAATTACAATATATATATTAAACTCGACAAACCACAAAGGCTAACCGAGAGTAGTGAGTTAGCATTACCATCATCCTCGAACGTCTTAATGAACATTCGGGACTGCATCGTCATGCAGTACATGGCCTCCAGGTTGCTACCCCATCATCGTGTCGTCATGACCTTGTTCCATTTCATGACCAAGTCACGGTAATGCGGGAATTTAGGGATAGTGATTTAATAATGTGTTTTCACTTAATACTTAATTCCTTAATTATTTCATAATTAATCCATACATTATTTATACTTATAATTAGTACTTGAAAACAAGTACTAAGAAGTGGCTTAACCTCAATGTGTACTTTCAAATATTTCTTTAAGTGTTAAGTGTTTACATTAAGTAAACACCACACATTTTCAAAGGATTAAGAGACTTTACTACTTAACCGATATAGTTCTATTCCCTTCAATGACACACACACATATGTGATATAACACCACATCACCCTAGACTCACCTAGATATTGGTCTTGAAACTGATTTGGACAAGTCTTGAAACGTTCTTGTACTAGGCTGGACGGACCTGAAATAAGCAGTTCGGAAACATGATCATCCATCCAAACAATTCGGTTCTGAAGAAGGAGTTTGACTTAGATCTAATCAGCTCGGTTCAGGAAATAATTTAGCAGTTTATACTAACTCAGAATAGATCAGTAAGTGATAGGTTCAGACCATAAACAGCTTGGCTCATACCAGTACTAGACAAGATCAAATCTGTTTGGTTCAAAACAATAATATTCTTGCAGTTTGGTTCACTCTAACAACTAAAATGAATTAAGTTAAAGCTTGGTTCTACTCCTCCTATATCATATCAGTTTGGTTCAGACAGGGTTGGTTCAGGACAAGGTCAGCTCATCTCGTTTAACTTCACTTAAACCATAAACAGTTTACCTAGCACTTTTCAAACATTGATTCCAACCGAAACTAAACTAAACTGATCAGTACACCATCTTCAACAAGTGATACAACCATGACCTTAGCTTAACAACACATGGAATTGCTCAGAACATGGCTAAGGCAGGTAGATGAGGCTTATCCTAGATCACCACGGTTAGATGGCCTTAAACGGATCTCTTCTCCAAGCTTTACACACGGCTGTACTGGATACAAAGAGAGATGAGGGTTTGGTTCATAACAGAAGCTGAACTAGGTTTAGGGTTTACTTAAACTCCCTTACCCTCTGATCCTTCTCAAGAAAACAAACTGAGCCAACTGGTGGATGAATTTCGTTCAGGTTTTTTCTTGATCTTTCTCTTGATTTTTACTTCTTTCTCTCTGATTTTTTTTCACTGAAATTCTCTCTTTCTCTCAGCAACAAAAACGTGCAAGTAGCTCCCTGAAGGGGTTATATAGCTGGGAGTGTTCCTATCTGAGTGTCCCAGCTTAACACAAAGCAGAAGTGAGCAAGGACAGCTGGAGTCCTGCTTCACACACCCAGCCACCAGCAGCTTCCATTTCCTTCCTTTTAAGAAAGGTTAATAAATCATGTGCTTCTCAGATGATCTGTCCAGCAAGCAAGCAGGCAGCTTGTGATTGTCAGGTGACTTGTGCTGAGAAATCAGGCAGACAAGGTGCTGAAGTACCATGGATGATTTATAAGGAATTTTAAGAAGCTTGTCGGTAATTTTCGGACAGTTTTCGACTAAAATTTCCTCGACCTTTGATTCTTGTCTTGCTTCAACCAAACTCATCTAACTTAATAAAATTTGACCAACATAATTATTACTTGACCAGAACTAACAAGGGAAGTCCTTTTGACCACAAGAAACTCCCTTTGAGTCATTAATTCATCGGTTCGATCTTTATTTTTAATTATGATCGATTAAACTCAAATCTGACTTTCAAAAGTTTCTCGACCAAATTATATCCACTCGTGAGGGTCATTACATAGGCTCTCCGAGTCCAGGTCACCATATGGCGACCTAGGATCTCCGAGTCTGGATCACCATATGGAGACCAAGGCTCTCTGAGTATGGGTCACCATATGGCGACCTAGGCTCTCCGAGTCTGGGTTGCCATATGGTGACCTGACCTTTCAAAGACTGGGTCGCCATATGGCGACCTCGGTTCTCCAAGTCTTTGTCGCCATATGGCTAGCTGTGTATCTCCTTTTTATTCCTCTTCGAGTGGCGATCAAAATGCTTTTTATTTTGTCAAAATCAGAGTTTCCGTTGAGATTTTACAATTAAAACAAGTAAGAGGCGCCAAATGAGCCCCAGGTCGCCAAATACAGCTCCTAGGTCGCCATATGGCGAGTGAGACCACACCCCTTGGCTTATCTCTCAAATCTCATCGAAATGCTCTCCGTTTCATCTCAATCGGAGTTACCGTTGGCACTTTACTATAAAAACCGCGAAAACTCATTTTCCCGAATGAAGTTCATGGTTATCGTATAAATGGCAACGGTTAACATAACACCACAGTTTTCTAAACTATACGAGAAGTGTGAACTTCCTAGATTATGCGAAGTCGTATCATTAAACATTCTTTCAAAGAAATCGTAAAAAAGTTTAACTCGAAATACAGCCCAAAGAGGCCTAGAACGCGGCTAAATACCCATTTGCTTATTTATACAAAATTGAACCCATCAATGTTATGACGGCATATCTTTACTCGCAGAAGTAGATAATTCTCGTGAAATCAGAAGATGAATGTCAAGTTTCCAAGATAATGATGAAGATAGAGATAAAAAAGAATGTTTCCGTGAAGCGATAAACTCGACCTAGGGAAAAAAAGGAAACAAGAACCGACCCAGAAGGCATATATAAGGGGAGCTAAAGCTAAAGGCGCAGGGGATCCAAAGATTTAGACTTAGAGAAGCTCTGTTAACTTATATGAACTTAGAACTTAGGTGTCTAGAAGGATAGAGTTATACTCAGACGTTTCTCTTTGTTCGACAATTTTGATCTCCTTAGACTCTACAACTCATTGCACTTAGAAACCCTAAGCTTTATTCTCGACAAGCTCGGTTTCTATGACTGTCACTGGATTACCAGACGAACTTTCTCCGTCAGTTCGATCTCCTGTTCCACTCATTTAATTGAACTACGTCCGACTTGATCCTTGAAAGGGGTACGTAGGCAGCCTTTCTTAAGGTCCAGTCCCAAATCCTTCAAACCTTTTTACTCTTTTCTTCTATTGTTAACCGAGTTGCAGCCACATAGGTTTCTCTCGACAAAGGTGGTAGATCTAGCAAACTTAGTCTCATTTTACTGCTTGTGTTATACGAATTCCTTTGTGATCACGTTTCCAGACAAGCTTCATGTACGCTTTTGCCTCTGGAGTGCTCGCACACAAATTCGAAATAAAGATCTATTGTTTTCTACATACGTTTTGCTATCTTTTCATTTTTTAAAGTTTACTAGATTATTTGTCATTAGCTCTCGCAGAGAATCCGGGAAGTCAGCGAAAGTTTGGGTTTCTTGACTTTCCTTAATTTACGGAAATCGACGATGTGAATTTAAGTTCACACAGTTTGGCGCTAGAAGGAGGGGGGGGGGTACGGATTACTCTAACTCATGGCCACAAAACACTTGATCGAAACGATGTCTGGAAATATGAAAGACAATACCACAGCTCGCAATAGCGCTGGTAAAACAACTCCAGAAGTGACTGCTCCCATCGCCAAAACCGCCATAGTTCTTTAAAAATCAAAAACGTAGTCGCGAGTTTTTGCCACAGGCGGAGCACCGAATCGAACTCGTGATTTCTCTCATTAAACAGAAAGAAAACGATAAAATCCATCAAACCCAATAAGTTCATCTCATGATCGAGTTGGAAAAATCTCATCGCATAAGGGTTCGACTAAAAAACGTTTTTCGAAAAGTTTTAGGAAAAATAAAACTGGCCCACCCAAAAATTGCGGAGAAACCCTAGAATACTCACAGAGAAAGGAAGCACAGCAATCGGGCGCACAACCCTCACTGTTGTTCTTCTTCCGAACAATTTCGGAAGAAACAAAGTTGATCTCCATTGAATCACTCGAAACCTAAAACGGCTGACGAAAACTAAACTAAGCAAAACAAGAGACCGTATCCCTCACTGCTAAAACGTTTTCTGAAACCTAAGATTTCGTAAAAATTCAAGCTTCGATTCTACGTGACATATTCAGTGAATTCTTGATGACTGTCACCTAAACTTACTTTGGAAAAAATACTCAAAATTCCCTTGGCTCAATCCTGCGGAAACAAGAAAATCTGCGATCAAGTTGACTCCCGATAATTAAGCTCATCAAAACCAAAGTTTCAAGGCTAAAACGCAGAAACAAAACTTGGGGAATAGCCACAATACGTGAGTTTTCCGAAAAAACGGCTCTCGTACAGCCAAACTCGAAAACACGGTTACATAACGACTTCCGTAAAATTAAGCTCAACAACATTTTATGAAAAACTTTCGTAAAACTAAACTCATGACATTCCGCGGAATAAATTTCGTAAAATTAAAGCTCAACAACATTTTTCGAAGCAGCTTTCGTAAAATAAAAAGTGACAATATTTTATTGAACACCGTTCGCAAAGTGAAACGAGTTTGCATTCTATGATACAACTTTCGTAGAAAAAAATTGAAAACATTTACGAAACGACCGCACCTTCATACCATAAAAACTCGAGTTGGACCGAACGAGCAATCCTTTGGATCAATTTGTGTTCTCTTTTGAATCAAGATCGAAACGATTGTCATTTTGTCTCAATTTGAGTTTCCGTTCTAATTTTACGATTAAAACAAGTGGGATGCACACCGCAACTCGCCCGATGGCGAGCTGGATTTATTCCCTCAAAATCGCCTCATGCCGAGTGTGGAAAGCTCTGATGGGTTCTCCGTTGTGTTCTCTTTCGAATCTCAATTGAAACGCTTTTCGTTTCATCTCAATCGGACTTTCCTTTGAGATTTTACGACAAAAACAAGTAAGACTCACCCAAACTCATTGGCTTGCTCCTACTCGCCCTCTTGGGCATCCTACTCGCCCTCTTGGGAATCCTACTCGCCCTTACCTCCATCTTTGCATTTTCCTTCAAATCTCGATCGAAACATCTCTTGTTTCGACTCGATTGGAGTCACCTTTGGAACTTTACGATAAAAACCGCAAAGAGTTGTTTTCTCGTATGAATTCAAATTGATCATATATAATGGCAACAATTAACTTAACACATTAGTCGCCTCAACTATACGAGTAATTCAAACCTTTTTATAAAAATTGACATCGTATCTAAGGTACTCCTTTGAAAAAATCGTAAAAACACAAGTCAAAAAACGGCCATAAAAGGTGTAAAACACAACTAAAAGCCCACTTATGATTCTTGACAGAATCAAGCTCAATGATATTTTGACGGTCGATCATTTATTTCCGGGAGAAGATAAAAGTCAAGTTTGGAAGACTCGAGAAGAGGAAAGGGAAATGAGCAGGCAAAACAGAGAAGAGGTGAACCCAAAACCTTCGAAAAACTAAGGTATGTCCGACTTGGAAGTTTTTGAAATCAGACTTGGAATTTTCGTAGGAAGGTACTAAAATATTAAAAACGCTTCAGAGATCGCCATAAAACTTCAAGGAACTTGGGATCTAGGATAATAGTCTTGCGAGCTACGTCTTAGGCATTTTCTTGTCTCGATCTATTGTTCTGTGACTGTTCAGGCATATCTTGCAAACCAATCTAAACTCTCGGAAAACCGATAAACGTTCGCTACACATACTCAGCTCGCTTCCTAAAGAAAGAAAGAACTAGAAACGCGAACGTCGTCTTAAAACCGACTTGTTCCTAGTAATTTTCTTAAAACCGACATATTCTTAGTCGTCAATCCGAAACACATCAAGTCACAATCCTAGCGTCATCTTCAAACCGATCCTCCGAATCTTCGAAAGACAAAACGTACACAACCCTTCAAAATATCGGTTCAGCCGTTTTCTTTTGTCAAAAAGGGGAGGGAGTAGGTACGTATATTATACTCGTATACTCCTATACTTCAATTTTTTTCTTGTCTCGGCATCAAGAAAAAACTTCGACAAAGCAAACTATCGCAGCAGTAGACAGAAAATCATTTAGGCAATGTGATGCCTCATAAAACCAATCGTCTATTACTTTCGTATAACTCTAACATTTTATACGGAAGAGCCTACGGGAAAAACAAGATCGGTGACATGAAAAACGACTTCGCAATGCGTAAAAGAGAATGATGAAAACACATTCCTCGTTCCCAAATATGACGAGTAATCTGCAAGGGACATTTCCAATTTACTTCAATGCTATTCACTCCTCGTAAAACTTACACGCAAATTCCTTCGTATAGCCACACCAAGTTATTCTCAGAAACTTTCGGATAACGAACATAGCAAGTTTTACAGCGAAGTGTTCTTGACAATTTACGTATAGCTAAAAACAAAGTCATACGACTCGTCTCTAAACGAAAAAACTAAACTTTATCTACAATCTTACATATCTCGTTCTTTAACCATGTGGCTCGCTGGGTTCTGCCTCCCATCTCCTTCGGTTCCGTTCGAGCAGGCAATCATCTTGCATGGGTTCTTTATCGAGCCTCTTAGGTTTTATCTTCATCATATAAAAACAAAACAATTTTTGTATGACAATAAGAAACATTCATCGTATAACTGATACCTAAAGTGGAAAATTGTCTCTAACACAATTGGCCATCATAGCACGGAAAAATCCCGACTTGTCCCATCAATCTCGAGAAACGCTCTTTGGCGCTCGGCCAATTACGCCTTCCGATAAAAGTCCAAACCAGAATTCAGTATCCTCTTTGGGAAAATTCTAAACTAATATATATATATATATATATACTAATCCCGGAAAACCACCAAGGCCAACCGAGCGTAGCGGGGAAAATAAATATAACCATCAACTCAATCAGATATTCGAAGATCGAACATCTAATGCTGCATGTAGTTACACGATCTCCAGGGTGCGACCCCATCATCGTGTCTTCGTGACCTTGTTCCAAATCGCAGGACCAATTCACGGTAATGCGGGAACTTTAGGGACAGTGAGTAATAAGACTTCACATGATTCATACTTATATTCTTATATATTAGTACTTGAGAACAAGTACTAAGGCTCGGGAAACCTCAAATAATAATTCATAATATTTCTCAAGTGTTTATAATAAGTAAACACTTCACAGTTTAATATAGTTCAAGAGACTTACTTATCTATCAACCATAATTATTTATTTTACTCAGGCAACACTAATTCATAACTCATCATTCATCTATCTAGATTCACCTTTGAATCCATGAGATTGGCTAAGGAAGACTAGACTCGAGCTCAAGCTCAAGCTAATCACACTCCACTTCACTTCTGATTCAGAACGTCAACAAGGAAGGATCCGGTTGATCCCACCACTGACCTCGAGCCTCTGAATTAAAAACAGAATTGTTGGAACAAAGGTTAATCAGTCCGGTACCAGCAGAAATCAACTCAGCTCAGTTCATCAACTTATATCAGTTCACTAACGGTTCTAGGAAAATGATCAGTCCATGATCAACTTCTTACCAAGACATAATATGGCTCTTCTTGATGAACCAGCTTTGTTCTTCAAGCTTCTCTCGACCATTGACCTGAAACAGAGCAGTTCGGTATAGAAGATCATCATTCCAACAGTTCGGTTCTGTAAGGTAACTTAGATAAGACTAGTTCAGTTCAGGACAAGCTTTATCAGTTCAGTTCAGGGATAGCTCAGCCCGGTTAAGTTAAGATCAAACCAATATCAGTTCAGTTCAGATTAAATCCACTCATCTTATCTCAGTTTAGTTAACAATTCCATGAGTTTGATTTAATCGAAAACTAATTAAAACTGACCCATAAAAAGATTTAGACAACTGATCCAGGACACAAGCTTAACTAATCCACATCTGGTTCTGATCAGAACATAACTGAAGCAAGAAACTGAAGCTTACCAACCAATTAAAAGGCCTGATGATCTCGGCTCAACACTCCTTTCAAGCTGAACTCGCGATCTGACCATCATTAAAACAAAAACGGAACTCTGTTCAGAATAGAGAAAGGCTGGTTATTTAATCTGAACAGCTCACCTTTATTCTTCCTCACATCAACAACAACACAGACTGGTTGAAGAAGAACACCACCCAAAATTCTCTTAATTTTCTGTCTGATTTCCTCTCCTCTCTCTCTCTGAATTTTCTTTGTTTCTCTTAGGTTTATGCACGACCAGAGTGAAGAAGAAGTGGTTCAAAAGATGTGAGAACCACTTCTGATTGTATTAGATGAGTGTCCAGCTGAGGGACCAAAGAAGGGGCAGTGGAGACAGCTGGAGAACTGCTTCACCACTTTCAGAATCAGCTGCTGTCTTTTCCTTCACCTGAAGCAAGCTCCAACCAGAACATGTGCTCTTCACATGACAACTTAAGAAGCAGGCAAGCAGGCAGCTTGTGACTTTCATGTGCCATTGACTACAGAAGCAAGCAAACAGGAAGGTGCATCTCACATGTCTAGGTCAGGAAGGAAGCAAGCAGCCAGACAGCACATGACATGCACATGAATCGCAAGCAGCTGAAAGTATTCGAGACCAGTTTTCGATCAAATGTTTTCCGTCCATTGGTTCTCGGTTTGCTTTTGGATAAACTCGTCCAGCTTATATATAACTCGAACATAATAATTAACACTCGATCAAAACTATCAAAGAAAGTCCTTTCGACCGTATGACAGTCCCGTTGAGACATTAATTCATCGGGTCGATTTATTTTTAAATCTGGTCGACCAACTCCGAACTGGTCGATCGAAAATTTTATCGACCAAAAAGTAATGACTCGTGAAGGTTATTACACGGTGACTCTTCACAAAGCAAAGTAAGTAAAGTCACACATTCTCAGGTTCAAATTTACATGACCCATTGGTCCTAATTCCTCGCTAACAAATCAAAGAATTTCACGTTTGAACAAGGAAAAATAGTTTTGGCTGGGAACATCCGCAAACAAAACAAAACATTTCTCTGCCGTAAGGTTAAAAAAAAAACTTATGATGCCACACATCTTCAAGCCCGCGAACATTTCCAGCACGAAATGTGGCATACGAATGAAAAACTCAACCTTTGACACAGCGAGACGTCGCTGACGCTTGAAGAACTGTTTTTCGTCAAAACGTTTCAAAATGGAATGGTCACCTTAAAAACAGTTTATCCGCAACTATAAAACACACACACCCTTTCAAACATGTGTCGTTCGCGAAAGCTCAAAAACCGTAATATCTACCAATAAGTTTGTTGCTGATCACCGAACTCTCAACGTCCTAAACAGACTAAGTTATCTCACAAGGATAGCTCTCTTACATCCGACACAAGGATAATAGCGCTATAAAAGAAATCAAGAATTTTTAGTTAGCATTTTCGGGAGACTTAAAAATTGTCCCCGAAGAGATGCTCGATTTCGTCTATACAATTCGTATAAGCCGAGAACATATGCGGACTTTAAAGTGGTACGGAATAAGATTTACATTGCAACACGCAAAACGAAAGCCGGTTAGTCCGCGCACAGCCTTAACCGAGAGTAAAACTAAGTCTTGCCCTAAACCCAGCACACTAGTCTCTAACGTCTCAAGGCATGAATATCAAAAGATACGAGATCATGAAAGCATTCCTCTTCGTTCACATCTAAATGCTCGCGGAACTTTTTCAAACATCTCGAAAGAGTAATGAATAGAACGATCTACAAAGAAGAGTTAGGTTACGAGATGACAACTCATAATATTTCCTCTACACGCAACTACTCGAACCACTCTTAAAATCTTAAATACTTTCAATAAATAGATAGTTCAAAGCCATTTACAGCAGGGATTCAAAGCCACATACGGCCAGTCCCGATAATAAAAACGGCCACATAAGGCCTATGCATAAGCATAAAAACAGCCACACACGGCCCAACACAACTAAGCATAAAACGGCCACGCATGGCCACATATAGATCCTAAACCAGAGAACATAATATAGATCCTTCAAGGGTCCAATACAAAGTTTCCCGACATCGAACGACCAAACGTGCCCAGGGATTGATTCACCTCGACCCCCTCGTCGGTAACCTCGGTCGCGGTCTCCTTCGTATTGGGAGAAACTGGGATGGGATCCTAGTATCCCAGCACCTTATCTTAGAGAGGAGGGACCAGAGTCTCGACACCTTCATACTCATCCATTTAACCGGTCATCTTGTCCATCTTGGTCTGGAAAACATAGTCGCTGACCATTGTCCGCGACAAGGCATGAACAGATCCACCTTCTTGTAGGCAAGAACTTTTACTATTCATCCTTGTACTTTTGGCTGATGATACCGTCTAACTTGCACAACCAGATTAACCACCCGCTAGAGCCTCACACAAAAAGCCCACGGCCCAACGAGCTGGGGGCTACCTATTGGGGTCAAAATCGGTCACGACGGAATCAAGGGCTCAAGTCCTTGGAAAATGTTTTCTTCCAAGGTTTTGGCTCACGAAAGTTTTCAAAGAACGATCAAGCTGCAAGGAGGAATTCATCATGCGGCGAGTCCCACACGTAAAGTACGGGTCAGCACATGATGATCCCTGAACACAACGAACGGGTTGCCATATGGCGACCCACTCTCACCAAACATCACGGGTCGCCATATGGCAACCTGCACTCAGCAAGCACTGGTCGCCATATGGTGACCCGCAAACGCAAAGCATGGGTTGCCATACGACGACCTGCACACGCAAGGTACAGGTCGCCATATGGCAACCTTCGCACCAAGATTACAGGTCGCCATATGGCGAGCTGAACCCGTACAATCAGGGTAACCATATTGACAATTAGACCCACACAGTCTGGGTCTCCATATGGCGATCTAGGCCCTCCGAGTCTGGGTTACCAACTAGGATCTCTGAGTTCGGGTTGCCATATGGCGACCTAGGCTCTTCCAATTCGGGGTTGCCATATGGCGACCTATGCTCTCTGAGTCCGGGTCGCCATATGGTGACCTAGGCTCTCGAGTCCAGGTCGCCATATGGTGACCTAGGCTCTCGAGTCCAGGTCGCCATATGGTGACCTAGGCTCTCTGAGTCCGGATCGCCATATGGTGATCTAGGCTCTCCGAGTCCGGATCGCCATATGGCAACCAAGGCTCTTCGAGTCCTAGTCGCCATATGGTGACCTAGGCTATCCGAGTCCGGGTTGCCATATGGCGACCTCGGCTCTCCAAGTCTGTGTTGCCATATGACGAGATGTGTCTCTCCTTTGTATCCATCTTTGATTCGCGATCGAAATGCTTTTCGTTTCCTCTCATTGGAGTTTCCGTTGAGATTTTACGATTAAAACAAGTAAGAGTCACCAAATGAGCCCCAGGTCGCCAAATACAGCTCCTAGGTCGCTATATGGCGAGTGTGACCACACCCTTTGGCTTCTCTCTCAAATCTCGATCGAAATGTTCTTTGTTTTGTCTCAACCAGAGTTACCGTTTGAACTTTACGACAAAAACTATGAAGACTCATTTCCCGAATGAAGTTCATGTTTATTGTATAAACGACAACGATTAACTCAACACCATAGTTTTCTAAACTATACGAGAAGTGTGAAATACCTAGCTAAATTGACATTGTATCATTAAACGTTCTTTCGAAGAAATCGTAAAAACGTTTAAGTAGAAATACGGCCCAAAGAGGCCTAGAACGAAGCTAAATACCCACTTGCGATTTCATACAAAATTGAACCCACCAATGTTATGACGGCGTATCTTTACTCGCAGAAGAAGATAAGTCTCATGAAATCTGAAGATAAATGTCAAGTTTCCAAGATAATGATGAAGATCGAGATAAAAAGAAGGTTTCCGCGAAGTGATAAACTCGACCTAGGGGCCAAAAAGGAAAGAGGAACCGACCCAGAAGGCATATATAAGGGGAGCTAAAGCTAAAGGCGCAGGGGATACAAAGATTACAACCTAGTGAAGCGATGTTAGGTTATAAGAACTTAGAACTTAGGTGGCTAGAAGGAAAAAATCATACTTAGATGTTTCTCCATCTTTGTTTGACAATTATGATCTCCTTAGACTCTACAACTCATTGCACTTAGAAACCCTAAGCTTTATTCTCGACAAGCTCGGTTTCTATGACTGGCACTCGATTAGCAGATGAACTTTCTCCGGCAGTTTGATCTCTTGGTCCACTCTTTTAATTGAACTACATCTGACTTGATCCTCCAAAGGGGTATGTAGGCAGCCTTTCTTAAGGTCCAGTCCCAAATCATTCAACCTTTTTCGTCTTTTCCGTCTATCGTTAAGAGAGTTGCAGCCACATAGGTTTCTCTCGACATAGGTGGTAGAGCTAGAAAAATTAGTCTCGTTTTACTGCTTGTGTTATATGAATTCCTTTCTGATCCCGTTTCCAGACAAGCTTCATGTACGCTTTTGTCTCTGGAGCGCTCGTACGCAAATTCGAAATAAAGATCTATTGTTTTCTAAATACGTTTTGTTATGTTTTCATTTTTTCCAGGTTTACTCGATTACCTATCGTTGGCTCTCACAGAGAATCCGAGACCTCATGGAAAGTTAGGGCTTCTTGACTTTCCTTAATTTACGGAAATCGACAGTGTGAATTTTGGTTCCCACATGTGACGTCGATCGATGGTTCACGCATAAAACTGGATCAGACTCTGAATTTTTGGCTGAGCATCCAAAATGCTCCAAAATGACCCAAAAGTTCCAATTGCTTCCAATAAGTACCTAGACCTATAAATACTCTAAACAAGACCAAATGCATATAAAAGACTCTAAAAATACTCTATATATCATAGGTAAAATCCATGGCATATCAACTCCCCCAGACTTAACCTTTTGCTTGTCCTCAAGCAAACAAAGCATCTGAAAGAGGTTTTAAAAAGCGGAGACTCACATAATGTCAAAGTATAACTATCACTCTACTTTGTTGCAACCACATCCGATCAAGTCAATCATAGAGGAACTGTATATCCCCTATCCTAGTATAGCAACCAGTTCCATTCTACCAGCAACTTAGCAAATACTATTTTGACTCACCCCTCTACTGATTTCATTTCTTTCAATAAAATAAAAGTACATGCTTTACCCTGGTAGTATCGCTCAAGGGACACATGGAATCTTACCTTTGTAATTCTGAACAACCAGACACAAAGTCTTCTCTGATCCCTTTCTTTTCTCTTTTCTCTCTTCTCTGAATCTTTTTGGATCTCAAACTTAATGGACAATGATGCTGATACAGTCCATCTTTACATCTCATTTTTGAAATTTTTTTAACAAAGTTGTAGCCGAATAGTGCGGTTATCAGTAAAGTACCTATCCCTCGCTTCCAACAATGTGCTATTGTTCCTCCGAATTAGAATAATGGGGTCATCAGTAATGTACCTACCTCTCTGCATCTCGGGAAATCATCTCAATCTTTTAAGCCTTTAAGTAGATGCTGAAGAGAGAGAAAGAGAGAAAGAGTTGGGAACCAGAGGTGCAATAACTTGTACCTACAGACTTGCTGAAGGAATCCGATCCAGTGTATACCAAGCCCCAAAGCAAGAAAATAATGTCAGGATTAGTGTTGGAAATCAGCTTCGGTTCCTTCAAACTTTGTAAGCAAGTGTGATATAGTGACATGATGATCAACTTTGGTATCTCTAGTAATCTCTGCAAACAACCTTCTAAGAGTGGTGCAAAAGTGTGGTTAGTTAATAAATCTTGATCATAGTCCCCTTCTTGACTCAATAATTTTTATTTTTTGAAAAACTTATATAATTATAGAAATACAACTCAAAAACAAATAAATAGCATTAGTGAACCTCTCCCAGACTTAAATTACACTGTCCTCAGTGTAATCTGTCCTGGATTGGTTTAGGAAAAATTAAATCATAAGGAAACAATGTCAAAGAAAATTGAATATACCAAACTCTGGAAGGAGTATCGATCGATGGTTATAGTTGAGTGTCAACCAATAGTAAACCATCACCGTCGATCGATGGTAAACTGATGGTGTCGATCGATGGTGGATTAGAACTGTCTGCTGTACCTTTCTTGTTAATTCGCCATCGATCGATGGCAACACCTTGTTGTCGATCGATGTTATGCTGACAAACTGAAATCGGGTGTGCCTATTCTCCGAATTTCGCTTCATGATTCTTGAGATCATTTTCAATATTGACACGAAATTTCCTCTCTTCTAAGCATAAACAACTGCATTTGCTTTTTCGTAGGGCTTCTTTGATCATTGAATACTTGCATCGTTTCTCCATACTAAAATGGTTGCGAAATTTAATGTCCAAACAAAAACGCAGCCAACTGCAGCTCGTGCATCGGATAATTTACCTTATGCTTCTTTAGCTCCCTTGATACATAAATGATTACCCTAATGTGTTGCATTAGCATTCACCTAAACAAACACATGATGTGTCCATACATCAGTATTTGGCTGCTTAGGCTCATGCATAGCTAAGATGGACGTAGATGTCAGGTCTTTCTCTAACTGGTTGCATACTTCTTCTATCCTTTTTACTCTATTACAGGGTAACGTCTTTCTCAATCGATCATATCAGCGGTTTTATATGGTTACAAATCCTTGAACAAACTTTTTATGGTAACCGGAAAATCCAAAGAACTTCAAATCTCGATAGCAGAGATTGGACATGACTACTCTGTAATAGTAGTGATCTTTACTAAATGTGCAACAACTTCTTGTTCCAACTTGCTGACTAATAGATCTCACTTCCCATTCCTAGCAGTAGCATTTACTAAATATTGATGTGTACATTGAACTTCCTTGGAAGCAATATGTTCCTTGCGACTGATCTTAATAACTCATCAATTATAGAAAGTTGATAATTGTCCTTGATGGTCACGTCATCGATTCATTTGCTGCTGAAGATAACCACAAACTCTCATCCTTCTTCTTTACCACTGACATGGGTGCTCCACAAAGAAAAGATCAAGGTTAAACGAAACCTTTCTCCAAACAAATCTTCTAATTGCTAATTTTACTCAGCCAGAACCACTTGGCAAGATGCCGAAGCTATTGCAGTGAATCCAGGTTCAGCACATATACTGAACAGGTTACTTCTAGATGTCGACAATCCTTCCAGCGCCTTAAACAGATCTTTGAATTCTTTGATTATCGTACGGTCCTCTATACTTTGCTCCTTTTGATCTTCTACTTTCCCAATGATTTGAATAATGGGATACACTACTTCACCTCTTCCCAAAAGAAAATCAACTCTCCAGACTGATACGAGTGATGCTCCAACACTTAGTAGAATACCACTGTAAGCCAACGGTGACTGGTCTTCTCCTGAAGACTTCTTTCCTCAACAACTTCTTAATTGAGCTCGGTAACTAGATAGCCAATCTCACTCTAGATAGAAACAAATTGCTCTAATGGAAGTACTAAGGAATGGGGATTGCATACGAATGCATACCATAATTCTAAATGGCAGCTAGTACTTCCACGAATAAGAACGGTATACTTGTATTCACCAAAGTGAATCCTCCCTAAAACTATGACACTACTAGGGAACTACAACTATGTGTTTTTCCCGAATTAAACACAATATGGGCAGAAAATTCTGTCCATATGCAAGGTCTCTCTTATGACACCTTGATCACACGTTCACGTATTTATTCAATCATTCATAATTTTTTTTTTTTTAAAAGCACGCAACACAGAATGGAATAAGAAGCAAACCTATGATTGGACCTTTCAGGAGTTTTGACGGTCCACCAAATTCAAAAATGTAGGCTCTACCCAAATAGCCTAACACATGGGTCGGGACTAATGGTAGGGAAATGCGAACAAGTGCAACAACTGGTACCCTAGGTATAGGTAATAGGCATCGGGTAACTTCATGGGGAAAGGGTAGAAAAACATCCTTACTCTTCAGAGAAATGACCAAAGTGCAAATGACATAAACGATCTAGGATTTTATCCACTCTTGAACAATCACGATCATACTATCCTTGCTAGCCACAACCACAACAACTCAAAGTCGTTAGTTTTGATATGATGAAGCGTCCAACCAAAATAATCCCCATCGCCTTTACTGATTCGTTACCTGGCATTTTATCTACACCTAATAGCCTTTAGACGGTCTACATGGCACGAAGAATCTTCCTTGGCAGTAACAGCTTTCTTAACATACACGTCATACTATACTGTCTCCTCAAAGCTCTTAAGCACTACAATCTTTAGTTACTCCAATTGTTTGGGATAAGTCCCCAAAGAACGTCCTTATGATCTTTGGCTCATCCTCCAAATTAAAATGGGTGAATCAGATTCACTCGACGTCAACCTTCTGGCGGAAATATCTCACCGTGCTAACTCCATAAGTGGAATCTCCAATCGGTCTCATGCTTTGGGTAGAAAACACTTCATCTTGAACTCTTAAGAGAAATCTGTCTAACCTGAACTAATATTCCCAAAATAATGCTTGATGCTTAAGGACTAACTCACTGCATCCTTCTTGATATTTTGTCTCCTTCCATATCCTTCTTGCAATCCTCGAAACAATGGGCCATGTCAGTCGTCTGCTCCCAGTGTTGCATTTGAAATCTTCCTCAATCCAAAGTCTCCATCGAATGGTTTAGTCCTTCCTCAGTATCTTGTGGTCCCAACTTCTTTATCCTCTTCACAAACTTGAAGATTTCTTGTTGCAGTGGAGTGGTGCTGGTGCGTCCATCGTCTTGTACTATACTCAAACTATCTCCTCCACCACGCTAAGCTTGAAACAAATGCTGAATCAATCATGCTTGTACGGCTCTGGTTCTGGTACATCTCAGCATAAGATAGAAAAACTTGAGCAGTCAGAAGAAGAAGTCCATTTTGGTGATCATGAGCAGACAAATCGCCTTAAACCAGATCATTCCAAACAACGCCGCCTTAACATCGATAACACATGAATCCGGTGATGCATTCAGTGGGTCTACGCTGTCCAATATATACCTCTCTGAAATATATCCATACTAGAACCCAAAAGCACGGCAGGAAAATCATGATGATACCAAACCCACACGTGACAAGTTAAATATCGCAAAATACTATCGACTCCGTTGAGCTTGTCTTGGTGCATCTGCTATGAAAGAACACGGTAAGGTAACTACCCATGACTATCTATCCTAAGATGAAGGAACCAGCCAGCATATCCTAGTTATCCTTGCGACTCATTTTGACTCAAAAAACGTTTGAAACAAGTCCCATTAAAGCATCGTATAACCATGCTCTGATACCACCTTTGTGACACCCCCGATCTGGTCTAAGTACAAGTTGACTCGACCAGCCGTGCAACAATCAAACAAGAACATGCACAGCCAATCACTATTAACTTAAACCAAACCGAGAGGCCACAGTGTGTACCTCAACGATTAACCCAAAGGTCCCGGAAAAGATCCAGGTACCTTAGGCCAATCGCCTAAGTACACATATCCTATTGGGTACAACCCGAGGCTTTTCAACATTACTGAGTAATACCAAATAGTTAGTTCGTCCGGACAAGGACTAATATCATATGGAACTCGTACTTAAAGAAATATTCTTTAATACATTATATAATATTCTTTCAAAAGCATCTTTCAAAATGTTAATGATTAACCTCGAGATTTTCGGTCAACAAACTTGATACACAGGATATATCAAAACTACTTTGCAAGGATAATAAAACTACTACTAGCTAATGCTGTTCCTTCCCGTTCTAGAGTAAAGGTCTCCCGCCTACTGGTTACCTGCATCACAAATGAGTCATGAGTAACTAGTTTACTCAGTGAGTCTAATCCCGCACCCCCAACACATATTAATAGTATCCCGAACAATCGACACCATTTGAATGCAGAGGAATCCTAATTTATATATATATATATATATATATATATATATATATAAGGCCTATTATTCCATCGATGTGAATCCTATCATAAACATCACCTCCACAACACCCGCCATTCACTCATACGTATAATATATATATATATATACTAAAACCAGAAAACCACCAAGGTTAACCGAGCCTAGCGGGAAAATAAATATAACGATCATCTCCATCAGATATAACAAGATCGAACATCTAATGCTGCATGCAGTTACACGGTCTCCAGGGTGCGACCCCATCATCGTGTCTTCGTGGGCTTGTTCCATATCGCAGGACCAATTCACGGTAATGCGGGAACTTTATGGAGAGTGAGTATACAATAAGACTTCACATGATTCATACTTATATACTTATAAATTAGTACTTGAGAACAAGTAATAAGGCCCGGGATAAACCTCAAATAATAATTCATAATATTTCTTAAGTTTTTATAATGAGTAAACACTTCACAGTTTAATATACTTCAAGAGACTTACTTATCTATCAACCATAATCATTTATTTTACTCAAGCAACACTAATTCATAACTCATCAGTCATCTATCTAGACTCACCTTTGAATCCATGAGATTGGCTAAGGAAGACTAGACTCGAGCTCAAGCTAAATGTTTTCCACTTGCTGATCACTCCCAAAACAGAATGAGGATAAGGCATGATCCGGCTGGTCCTGTCACTGACCTCGACCATCTGAACAAATAACAGAACGGTTGGAATATAAAGTTCATCAGTTTGGTTCGAGAAGAAAAACAGTTCAGTTCAGTTCTCTCCTATCAGTTTGGTTCAAGACAGGTTCAGAACATGTTCAGTTCGGTTCAAGCTATAACAACTTAAATCAGTTATAACAGCTCAGCTCATGCTCAGTTAAGTCTGGTTCTAATCAGTTCACACCAGCTTATCTCGGTTCTACTAAGACCAGATCAGTTCAAGACAAGTTCAGACCATAGGCAGCTTGTCTCATATCAGTTCAGGACATACTCGGCTCGGTTCAGTTCAAGACAATATCAAATCAGTTCGATTTAATTCCAACATTTCATATTAGTTCAGATACTGGTTATGAGACAGATCCAATCATAAACCAACCAAGAATGAACCATACAAGACCTTAGATAACTGAGCCTGACAGGTTAACCAACACACAGCAACCGGTTCTCATCAGAGCATGACTGAATCAAGAGGTTGAAGCTTACCGGTTTCACTTGACTGATTAAACTCGGATGGTAGTCTCTCTTCAAGCTAACCACGACTTAACCTGATCACCACCACTAGAATCCATGGTCGGATTTTATCAGAAGACAGTTCAAAGATAAACCATCCAGCAGAACTCCTCAAGGAAAACTGATCCCATCAAACCGATAAACTCTTACCCATTAAATTCAAAGGCTGAATATCAGGGATGATTCTCAACTTCAGGACGCCAATAATTCAGCTACAAAACACTCCAAAACTCACTGATTAAATTCAGAAAAGGTTGAGAAAGGGTCGTCCATGCTCATTTGTCTTCTCTGAATTTTCCCTGAATTTTTCATGCATTTTCTCACAGATTTTTCTCTCTGCCTTTCTCTCTTTCTCTCTGATTTTTTTCTGTCTTGTTTCTGAGATGAATGAGCTCAACCAGAAAGATTGCAAGATAATAAATGACATGGGAAACAGCAGGAGAAGACTCAGCAATAAAGGATAAAAGTTTCAGTTCAGAATAAGACATGTGGTGAGATGAATCACACTTTCCCTCCCATGAAGTAAGGTCATTTCCTTCCCATGAAGAAACTCCAGCAGCTTGTGCATCTCACATGACTTTTAATGTAAAAAGAAGGCAGGAAGGTGCAAGTCACATGTCAAGTTCAGGAAGGAAGTAAGCAGCCAGGCAGCACATGACATGCACATGACTCACAAGCAGCTGAAAGTATTCCAGACCAGTTTTCGATCAAATGCTTTCTGTTCATTGGTTCTTGTCTTGCTTTTGGATAAACTCGTCCACATTATATATAATTCGACCATAATAATTAACACTTGATCAAAACTATCAAGGGAAGGTCTTTCGGTCACAAGACAGTCCCATCGAGACATTAATTCACCAGCTCGATTTTATTTTAATTCTGATCGGATCAACTCCAAACTGGTCAAGCGGAATTTTTCTCGAAAAAAAATTTGTTGGCTCGTGAGGGTTATTACAATATCGCTCGAAGTGCGTCCACTACGACTCGCTGGAAAACACCTTGGTCCTGAATGGGGATCTCTGGGATCTGAGGGAAAGCTGGGAGAGATGGAGGTTGTTGTGCTGGCTCGTCTACTGATGCTTCTTCTACCGGATGGTCTGGTCTGAGGCCTCCTCCGTGCCGTACTCTGAGAGGTTCTGGGTGGAGGTGCTGCTCAGCTGGTCAGAAATCAAGCCGCTCGGGATCATCAACAAAGTCTGTCACCTCTCGGGCTGGAAGCTCTATTATCCTAAGCCCCTCGTCATCCACCAAAGACCAATAGCATCCCTCCTTCAGCCACTGAGTCCTCGTCAAGTGACCCTTGTCCATGTACCGCAACTCCCTCTTTACTTAGGCTCCCTCGAAGCTGATGCCAAGAAAGCTGAATAGAGGTGTCAAGAAGCTCCCGATCGTCTCCTTCTTCAAGCCAGAACCCTTGAAGGGTTTATCCTTCAGGGTCGCAAAGTGCTCAGCATTGATAGCCACAAGTTCACACGTTGATCGCTCACTGGTGGGAGGAAGACCTCGTCGTCGAGCCCAACCAAGTCCCTGACATAGTAGTATAACAGTGTGAGCTCCTAAACCCTAACCTTGTTGGGTTCCATCTTGCACAACAGAGTGTTGGCAAGGACCTTCAAGAAGTAGCGCTGGGTGGGGTGACGGACGTCCGCATACTCAGACCATCATTTGTATAAATAATTATAAGATAATTATATATATATATATATATATTAAATTAGTGGGTTGCCTCCCACTCAGAGCTTGTTTAAAGTCGTTAGCTTGACGAAAAATCGGTTTATCATTCGGGGTCAGGCATCTCTAGACACATGGTATGAGTATGCGGAATTTCAGCTTTAGCCCGAGTAATGTTTCAATCTCTGCCCATTCACCATGGAAATCCTCTCCTTTAGAATTAAAATAGGACAATTGTCCCGTAACGCGTAATTTCTTTAATGGTGAAGGGTCCTGACCAAAGAGAACGTAGTTTTCCGGGAAATAAAGTCAACCGAGAGTTGTATAGGAGTACTTGATCGTTCGGTTTGAAATGCCATGAAATAATTTTCTTGTTGTGATAGGCTTTCATTATCTCTTTGAACAATTCCGACTTCTCGTAAGCGCAATACCTAATTTAGTCTAGCTCATTTAGCTGAATTAATCTATTTTCTGCTGCGGGCTTAGCATCAAAGTTTATCTTTCTTTTATGCCCATTCACTACGTAGGCATGAGCATCTCGAAACATAGTTGGCCACCAAAACCCTGCTTGTAGGATTTTTGACACTGTCTTAAAACTAGCGAAATGTCCGGCGTAATCGGATCCATGACAATGATACAAAATTTCTGGAGTTTCGGTTTCAGCAACACATCGTCTGTATATGCCGTCAGAACTGTGTGTATAAACATAAGGTTCATCGCAGTGATATCTTTGGATTTCTCTCAAAAGTTTATTTTTATGATATCCTTTGAAGAGTTCGGGTTCTACTTCGGCTGCAAGATAGTTTACTATAACTGCATACCAAGTCTATCAGTGGTGTTCAGTGCACACCCCCCCCCCCCTTGACTTAATCTTCTACCTCTGGGAGAGTCATTGTTTGGGATCGAAGGATTAAAGCTGACGTTGATATCTATTGGAATGATTATTGGAATGATTATCTACTTCATGTGCCGAACTGACTATACCAATGAAAGATGATTCTGTTAAGTAGACATTTTCTGTAGGTAAGAAATCATTTATAGGGATGTCATCATCAATTCTTATTCGTGACAAGTGAACTGCAGACTCCGTTTTTTATTCCTTTTTTATCTTTGACTTCTATGTTGAAATCTTGCAGAAAAATAATCCATCTTGGAAGTCTAGGTTTCGCATCCTTTTTGTTCATCAAGTACTTCAAAACGGCGTGATCGGTGTGAACAATTACTTTCGAACCGACTAGATAAGAGCGGAATTTCTCGAAGGCGAATACCATGGCCAATCACTCTTTTTTATGTTGTCGCATAATTTCGTTGCACAACGTCTAGAGTTCTACTAGCGTAGTATATAGCATGCAACTTTTTGTCTTTCTTTTGCCCAAGTACTGCGCCTACAACGAAATCGCTGGCGTCGCACATAATTTCGAATGGTATATCCCAGTCTGGTGCTCGGACAATAGGGGCGGATACGAGTGCTGATTTTATTTTTTTAAAAGGCGTCGAGACCTTCAGGTGTAAAATTGAATTTCACCTCTATGCACATGAGTGCAGTAAGGGTCTTACAATTTTGCTAAAATATTTTACGAATCGCCTATTGAATCAAGCATGTCTTAGAAAACTTCTAACGTCATTGACATTAGTGGGTGGTGGCAGTCCAGTCATTACTTCAATCTTTGGCTTGTCTACCTTAATTCCGGCTGCTGGGACCTTGTGTCCCAAGACAATTCCGTTGTTAACCATAAGATGGCATTTTTCCAATTTCAAAACCAGAATTTTCTCTTCGCATCTAGCTAGTACCTTACACAGGTTATTGTGGGAACCAAAATCCACACTGTCAATTTCCATAAATTAAGGAAAGCCAAGAGAACCTTACTTTCCCAGAGGTCCCGATTATCTGCGTAAACACACAAAAACGAAGAAGAAAGAGATACCAGAATATCGATAGCAAGTTGCACAGAGGCGTTTTATTTATTGATAAGAACAAAGCTACATGGAAAGAATCAGTAGGGGATGAAGTTAATGCTATGATCAAGAATGACACTTGGTATGAGAGTGAGTTACCAAGAGGAAAAAAACTGTATCAAGTAGATGGATCTTCACAATCAAATACCTTGCAAATGGGAAGGTGGATAGGAGGAAAAGAAGACTGGTTGCAAGAGGATTCACCCAAACGTATGGAGAAGACTACATTGACACTTTTGCACCAGTGGCTAAACTTCACACAATCAGAATAGTGTTGTCCTTGGCTGTGAATCTGGAATGGGGTCTTTGGCAGATGGATGTGAAGAATGTCTTCTTGCAAGGAGAGCTTGAAGATGAAGTTTACATGTATCCTCCACCTGGTTTGGAGAACTTGGTCAAGAAGGGAAATGTGTTGAGACTAAAGAAGGATATTTATGGCTTTAAACAGTCACCAAGAGCTTGGTACAATAAGTTAAGCACGACTTTGAATGGTAAAGGGTTTAGGAAATCTGACTCGATCACACCCTCTTCACTCTCACAACTCTCTCAGGCATTTTTGTCCTCGTTGTGTATGTTTATGATATCAACTCGACCAAGGAGTTTCTAAAGTCAGTATTTGAAATCAAAGACTTGGGAGAAATGAAATACTTTCTTGGAATTGAGATATGTAGATCCAAGGAAGGATTGTTCAGGTCACAAAGAAAGTATACACTTGATCTTTTGAAAGATGCATGGAAAGATGGAGGAAAGACCGCCAAGATGCCCTTGGAAGATGGATACAAGGTCTCACGTGAGGGGGAGATTGAAGACAGCAAGCCATTCATACCCTAAGCTCTATAGGAAGCTTTTGGTAAGTTAATATACTTGACTATTATACGACATGATATATGTTTTTCTGTGAATCAGGTGAGCCAACTTATGCAGCTCCCAAAGGAGCATCACTGGCGCATGGTGGAAAGGATCTTGATGTATCTAAATGGATCACCAGATCAAGGGATCTGGATGGGGTGCAATGGGAACATTGAAGTTGTTGGTTACTGATGCGGACTGGGCTGGTGATATGGCTGATAGGAAATCTACTACTGGCTATTGTACCTTCATTGGTGGAAACCTGGTTACAAGGAAGAGAAAGAAGCGGAAGGTGGTCTCATGTCCTAGTGCAGAAGCCGAGTATAGGGCAATGTTGAAGTTGACAAACGAGTTGGTTTGGATCAAGGGGATACTGAATCACATGGAGATTGATCAAGCTACCCCTATGATGATGCATTGTGACAACCAAGATGTCATACACATTGCTTCCAACGATGTTCCATGAGAGGACTAAACATATTGAGGTTGATTGCCATAAGGTAAGGCAGATGATTGTACAAGGAGTTACACTGGCGTGCTACACTGGAAGTGAGGATCAGCTAGTTGATGTGTTTACCAACGCTGCAAGATAGAAGACAATGGAGTCCATCCTCATCAGGTTGGGACTCATTGATCTCAGTAAGCTTAGCTAATCCCCTCGCTATGGGGTCTTTACACTTTTTCCCTCATCAAGGTTTTATCCCAATGGGTTTTTTTTTATGAGATTTTTAATGAGGAATGTCTCATAGCATTCCAAGCTTGACTTGTTCCACATGGCCAAGCTTGAGGGGGAATGTTAAGTTCAGGTACATATTTGGGGTAAAAGGATTAAGGAACGGGAGAAGAATCGTTGGGACAGTAAAATGGTAAGATAATCATTCGGGTCAAGAGAAGAGTTACCATGCGCATATCCTTGGGTATTTACCGTTATCCATCCATGGGCGAGTTGTGTGTTTTAATCGGAATCACAACTAAGAGTACTTTTTCGAGAACTTTTTCTATGTTGGTTTTCTGCAAATATTATCCCTCCCTTTCTTTTTCTATAAGTAGTGAACTCTCGTTCCTCATTTTCTTCTCACCATATCATTTCTTTAAGAAACCTCTGCCTTCTCTCTAAAAATTAGTAAGAAAGATGTCTTCTTCCCAAGGTGACAAGAAAAATCCCAACGTCGAGAAAAGCGACTCTACTCTTTTAGCGAGTCCTTTGAAATTGGATCCTCCTGGCATTGTGTCGGCCTACGCCGCCGGCTTCTTATCCTTCCAGGATAAGCTTGCCCGGCGTATTGCCGAGAAGGAGGTTGGCCAGTCTTTTTCTCAAATGCCGATGTCTCCAACTCCGATCGAAACTGCGGCTGCGTCATCGTCAAAAAATTTGGTTCAGCCTACTGGCTTGTCCACGAAGCCTGTTCACATTGAGGATTGGGAGCAAGCTCCAGAATCGATTCTTCCTCCTTTGGCCAGGAGGGAAATCATTTTGGGCTGCCTGCTCTTAGTGCTGCTCCGATCGTCCCACCGAAAATTCGAAAAAGAAACCCTCTTGTCGGTGAGGCGAATAAGAGGAAACGATGTGCTAATGGTTGAGAAAGCGACTCTGCACCGCAGGGAGGATATGGTTCAAGTGCGATGCCACAATATCGTGCCAAGGTGTGTTTCAAAGGTCTTTCATGTTAGCAGGTTGCATCCTTCCCTAACCCTTTATTCGTCTTATGCAGTTCGTATCTTTGATCGATAGGATGATCAATGAATGTGGGTCAGAGGTTGAGCGCCTCACGAGGGATTTAGCGGAGTCCCGAGAAGAGTCATCGGCGTTTGAGAAGAAGTTAAAGGTTATTGAAGATGCCCATTCCGTTGAGGTGTCCTAGTTGAGACTCGGATCGGCGAGCTCGAGAGAGACCTCGGGAAGATTGCGAGCCCTCCTTCTCAAGGTGAAGCAGGTCAGGAATACGAAATCATCAGAAGCTCGTCGGCTCCAGCGTCGTCTCCAGAGCGAAGAAGGATCGATGGCTCGCGGGATCGAGGAAGCCAAGATGGCCCTTCGCGTTGAGTTCGAGGCTCGCTTGGCGAGGATTTCCGACTCGCTCAACTCCTTGACGGCCGTACAAAGTAGTGATCTGGCTCTCGCGGCCGTTGAGGGAGGAATGAGCGAGGTCCAGCTTTTCTGGGGTGATGCGCCTCTATCTCCACGAGCCAAGGAAACCCGGCTTTTGGTGCGCAAAGAAGAGTTGAGGGTCGATAAGGGTGATTTTGACACGATCCTTGGCAGCCTGAGATCCGAGTGCCTCCTTTCGCCGTGCTCGAGCGATGCATGAGGGTTTGATGCCGTGGTTGTCAAAGGTGCAGTCACAAGTTCGGACGAGGTGATGGTTGAAGGTGAGGTTGTAGGAACTGATGATGAGTGAGGTTGTTGTCTCGTTAAATAATATGTGAACGATTCAATGATTTGTGGCATCAACTTATATATAACATATATTCTTTGTGAATATTCATATAGATTTCAATTTGAAAGTCATGTGTTTAATTTATATATATATATATATATATATATATATTGGTAATTACTGTTATGCTAATTTTCAAAATTCTGTTATATTTTAAGTTATTTTTTATATAATGTTTTTACCTTTTTAATTTTACCATATCGATATTGATTTATATTTTATTTTTAAATAAATTATTTTTTGTTAATATTGATTTTGTGTTTTAAATAGCAAAGATAATTAAGATAAAGGTTTATCATCATTTGATTGGAGGCTTAAAATCTTATATAGATGCTCTCAATGGCCTATAGCCTCAACTTTTATATAGTATATATTTAAATATATCAAATTTACAAGATTTTCTTAATTCTAACTCGATGCTTACAAATTTTTTTTTACATACTGAATTTCATGTACTAACATTAAATTCTTCACAAGTGATATATTGAATCAAACATATCACTACAAGAAAAAGTGCATTTAATAACGAAGAGTTACGACGAAATTACATAGTCGTAAATTTACAAGTCTATTACTAGGACTTTACGACGAAATCCACTTTCGTCATCAAATCCTTCTAACTTTACGATGAAATCTATCTGTCGCAATCTACTTAGTACTATTACAAGGACTTTACAACGAATTAGAATATTCACAGTTGAGTTTTTGTAATATTGATGAACATATGCATTTTATGTTTGGTGAAAACATGTTTGTAGTGTACTTTACAAAAGTAAATTCGTTGTAAAGCATACCTGGAAAAGTTGTAAAAGCCAAGTAAACACTTTTCTTGTAAATTAATTGTTATATCTCATCTACCATATTTAAAATTTTCCTATATATATGTTTATTCTTATGTTGGTTTGCTTTCTTCAGATAAATTATTTACCTTAAAACTACCAAAACCAAAACCCATACCAAGCAAGCCCAATAATATTATTGCAATTCAATTAATCAGTACGGGCTATATTCTACATTTATATTTCGGCCTTATACTACAGATTTCACAGTCCACCATGATGGCCAATTTACTTTGAATTCTTTTTTTTTACCATTTGTTATGCTCCACAAATCGATCTAAGCTGTTTTATTCCTATATAGACACAATATAATATATATATATATATATATATATATATATATATATATATATATATATATATATATATATATATATAAACCAAGTAGAAAACGGTACAAGATAATATAAATCGAGTACAAAGTGAAATAAAACATTATTATATAAATTTCACTCCGCTCCATTCGCGGATTATCACCTACTTTATACTATTAATACAAGTCATAACTTTTTTCATGTGTGATTTTTTTAAGTTGGATATTTTCGGAGAAATTTATAAATATATTTTCTAAAGATTAATAATATAAAATATTTGTAACTACTTTAATTATAATATCTTTTGATATATTTTATTTTAATATAAATATATATTTCCAAAAATTTCTAACAAATTTGTTGAAAAGATTTTAACAATATCTCATTTTTTTGAAAATCTATGTAAGTATTTTCCCTAATTTCTTAATTAATAATAAAATATATATATATATATATAGTAATATATATTCAGTTATCGTTCTTAAAAGAAAAACTAAAAAACGTTATCATATTTTTATTTATTTTATAATCATAATATATCATATTAAAATAATTATTATAATAAACTAAATATGATAAAATTAAATTAAATTGATATAATAATATTTTTTATATTTTGAAATATAAATATTTATGTTAAAAGAATATAATATATTGGCACAACGGGTCAACATACTAAATGATATAATACATGTATAAAAATTAACATATCTTAAATTTTATATATATAACAATATACCATCTAAAATAATAAACATAAAATTATTAAAAAATAATCCAAAACTTTGAAATTCGGATAAGAATTTATTATAAATAAATACAAATTAATTTTTAAATATGCTATTTAATGCATATATTAATTCATTTAATAATCAAATGAAAATTCAATAAAATAAATTATAATATGAGACAAAAAATACATGTAAGAGTTTGAAACAATTGATTAATTACAACATGTAACATATAGAATTATTGCATTTGAAAGAGTTATATAAACATTTAAATATATAATTAGCGCTATATATATTTATCCCCCTATATATTAAAAGAGAAGTCACTTTGCCACATGTCACTCATACAAAGTTTCTCAGAAGAATTTGAGACATTTGATTGGTCGATTTTTTGGAATTTCTTTATCATTTTTTAATTCATCGATCCCACTATAATAGGAAAGTACCATTGAATACTAATTGCAAGGGAAAACATAATTTAATGACCAATTAACATCACTTTCCAAATGACTTACATAATTAGTTAATAAATTACTTGCGCAAGAATATTAGTTAATACATGTAATAATTAGTTTACTTATAACAAATAAATTACTTGCGCAAGAATATTAGTTAATACATGTAATAATTAGTTTCTTTATTACAAATAAATAATGTGCGCAAAAATAATCATATCATATGAATATCATTTTATGAAAATACCAATTTAATATCTTACTTTAAACGTTTTTATTATTTATTGTATGAATATTATCTTTGCGTCTCTGAGAACATTCACTTTGTATATATATATAGGTGAATCTCGATGTCTTTACACCCACATATTCTTCTTTTTTTATCGCACAATGGCAATGGTGCGAACAAAAAAAACACTGTTTTTCTCTTTTTTCTTGACATCAAATGTTATAAAATACGGAGCTATGAATTTTAATTTTCCAAGTGGCATGGACTTAGATTCGGTATTCATTGTTATGAACTCTGTTTAAGTCCATTATATTGCCTGAAGCTAAGTAATAACTCTTCGCCCTTTTTTTTCTTTAAAATGTAACAGAGACTGGATTTTCTGGAGAATCTAGAGAATGTCTTTGGACACACCTTCAACAATAGTAATCTTCTTCATAAGGATCGTGACTTTACTGAGTATGGTATCTTTTTCTCATCGTTTACCATATGTTTTTCAGTAGTTGGAACTTAAATCTTTTTGACATACATATTTTGGATGCAGATATGATTACGAGTTGCTGCTAGCTCTTGATGAAAACAACCATCGACATGGGGTGCTTCTACTAGTCGCATTAACAACTTACCAGAGTCCACAGTTCAGGTTAAGCCAACGTTCACTTGTAAATCCATTTTATCCATATCGACATATCGTTAATAAAGCCAACGTTCACTTGTAAATCCATTTTATCCATATCGACATATCGTTAATAAACCTTTTCTCTTTGGTGTTGTATGTGTAATTTGCAGACCGATAATTTTCAAGAAACGTGCGCTATATGTCTGGAAACACCGACGATTGGAGACACTATCCGTCATCTTCCTTGTTTTCACAAGTTCCACAAAGATGTAAGTATCTCTACTGGTGCAAAACAAAGACAACCCTTTGTAAGATCACAAATTTAAAGAATCAACCATTGTTTATAGGGAAAATCGCATAAAAAACCTTGAAAGTGGCACACACTGATACTTTAAACCTTGAACTTTTTCGACTATCACTTTAAACCTTCAAATTGACATTTGTATCACAAAAAACCTTTAACTTGGCTTACTTGTTCATCAAGTAAAAAGTTGACCTGTCCAACAGGTAAAATTGATGATGTGTCAGTTATTTTTGAAAAATAATAATTATTTAACTAAAAATAAATTAAAAATTAAAAAAAATCGAAAAAACTAAAAATTAAAATGAAAAAATAAAATCAGAAAATTAAAAATTAAAAATTAAAAATATTTCAAAAATTAAAAAATTAAAATACAGAAAATGAAAAAAATTAGAAAATTAAACAAAAGTTAAAGAAAAAATCACAAAATAAAAAATAATAATAATATTTTCTTTTAAATTACAAAATTATTTTAAATAAAACAAACATATCATCGTGACAATAACAATTTCAAACATATCACTAATGACGATGTTGGTTCCTCACATAACCATTAATAGTGGCGTTTTTAACATATCTCTAACGATAGTTTGATTATTGACATATCTCTAACGATAGTTTCCGACATCATCATTAAAAACTTTGACATTATCTATCATTTAAAAAAAATTGACATATCTACTGTTTTAAATGATGGTTATCGAAAACATCGTTATTGACATATCTACCATCATTTTTAACGATGATGTCGAAATTAGCGTTAAAGATATGTCTAAAACGTCATTGTTAATGGTTATGTGAGAAAACACCATCATCATCAGTGATATCTTTGAAATTTTTATTGCCAACGATGATAAATTTATTTTAAAAAATCTTGTAATTAAAAAAAAATATTTGGATTTTTTTTTTTGAATTTTGTGCTTTTTCTTTTATTTTATTTTGATTTCTCAATTTTCATTTAAATTTCTATATTTTAATTTAATATAATTTATTTTTGAAATTTTATTTTATTTTCTGAATTTTATTTAATTTTCTGAATGTTTATTTTAGTTTTCTGTTTTTATATTAATTTTTCTGAACTTTTATTTAATTTTTTATCTATTTTATTAATTAAATAATTATTATTTTTTGGAAAAACCTACACATCATCATTTTTAACTGTTGGACAGGTTAACTTTTTAATTGATGAATAAGTAAGCCAAGTTGAAGGTTTTTTGTGATACAAATGTCAATTTGAAGGTTTAAAGTGATAGTCGAAAAAGTTAAAGGTTTAAAGTGTCATTGTGTGCCACTTTCAAAGTTTTTTATGCGATTTTCCCATTTATACGTATGAAGACTTGTGTCAATTGTGTTATGCAGTGCATTGATCTGTGGCTAGGACGGAGTAAAGCATGCCCGGTTTGTAAATCCTCCGTCACTTGAGCAAAAGGTTTTGCAGTCAGTCATACAGAATAATGTTTACAAAATTACCATTGTACCCTTTCGACCGGATGATTTGATTCTGGGGTTATTCTCACTGGAATCATTTTGCTGTTAAAGCCAACATTATTCGTCACCGTCGAGTTTGAAACACATTAAAACTGGGGTTTGCTACCGTTTATGCCCCGAGAAAGTGATTAGTTTGTTGTGTTTTAATAGTCCTCTAGCTAAGAGCTGTTCTGTAGATTAAGCAGTTGATTGTAGTACTGTTAATTTAAGATTAATCTATTTTGAACGTATACTACGGCTCTTTCTTCTTCCCAATCAAGTGAAGAAATCTTCATTACATAAGTGGTAGTGATTGTATCATTTCGAAAGTCATAAACAACTTTAAAAATTGTGAGTGCATGTAATTCACTTTTATTTACTCGAAGTTGTAAGATACAATCATTTCAAGAGTAAAACGGCATACAATTGCCACAAATTTAAGAGAAACGACATACATATATACTTTATCATATCATATTTAACTTTTAAGGAATTAGTTATTCGTAAATGACAATATCACACATCCCCTAAATATTAAAAGAGAAGTCACTTTGTCACATGTCAATCAGACAGAGATTCGCAGAAGAATTTAAGACATTTGATTGATCATTTTTTTGGAATTTCTTTATCATTTTTTTAATTCATCGATCCCACTATAATAGGAAAGTACCATTGAATACTAATTGCAAGGGAAAACATAATTTAATAACCAATTAACATCACTTTCCAAATGACTTACATAATTATTTAATAAATTACTTGCGCAAGAATATTAGTTAATAAATGTAATAATTAGTTTCCTTATAACAAATAAATTACTTGCGCAAGAATATTAGTTAATACAAGTAATAATTAGTTTCCTTATTACAAATAAATAACGTGCGCAAGAATAATCATATCATATGAATATCATTTTATGAAAATACCAATTTAATATCTTCCTTTAAACATTTTCATTATTTATTGTATGAATATTATCTTGGCGTTATTAATCTGAGAACATTCACTTTATATATATATATATATATATATATATATATATATAGGTGAATTTCAATGTCTTTACACCCACATATTCTTCTCTTTGTACTAGAAAAGGAGAAGGGACGACACATGCAGGAGAGATGAGACATGCAGTTCTAAAAGGATGTGGTTGACCGGTGTTGTCACGTACTCGCATTAAAGAGTCGTTGCTTTTTTACATTTTTTATTGATATCACCAAGATAACTGTCAGTTTTTCGTCTCAATCGAATTTGGATTCTTATGGTTTCTTAATAAAAAATCATAAAAGTAGAATATCAGCTCGACCAAGATCGGATTTCCATAATCTTTGAATGAAGATATTTTCTCGGCCAAACAATCAACCACAATATTATAAATGGTAACAATGGATCCGATATTTCTTACATTAGGAAATTACCAGCATTTGAACAAGTTTATCAAGACATATTTAATTAGAAATAAATTATAATAAAAGTTAATGAGTATTTACGTGAACATTACTCATGTCCTTATTAATACTGATACGAATATTTTGTTGTTCAAACTATATATTTACATAACCTATTTATCTCATATGCTCTTATAAATAAACCTAATATATAATCGAAATTTTATAGAGCATATCGAGCACAAAGAGGTTAAAATATCCACTCTTTATCTTCGCTATCATTATGTTATCGAGTATGAAGGTTGATATAGTTATTTGTCATAACACAGTATTCCTGATGCAATGGCAAGCATGAAGAAAACAATATATGAAATTATTGAAGCAAAATCGGTAAATATTTTGGTATTTTGTATGTACCCATACGTTTTCTTTTGTTAAATAAAAAATAATTTAGATATGGTTTACTAAAAATTGTATTGGCATTTAAATGGTTTAAAATAGGCCGGAAAGTGTATGGTTGTTGCTAAAATTGAAGCCATTGATTTGGAAAAACCATGGTTCTACACGGCCTGCATTATTTGCACAAAAAAAATGATCAGACAAGGAGATAGTTTTGAGGAAAATGTGCAAAATCTTCAATAGAACCCTCTATACAATTGCAAAAGATGTGAAAAGGAATTTCAACATGGTATTCACCGGTGTGGCTGTTTATATACATTAATCTTGCTACCTTTCTAATTTCATATTATTATCAGTTCATATACTGATTAAATTATGTGGGTTATTTAGTCAATACTTGGTTGTACGTGTTAGTGATGAATCAAAAGTTGAAGCCAAGTTTTTGCTTTTCAACAACATTGCGGAGAAGCTAATTAGGAGACATGCGTTTGAGTTAGTCCAAGATGCTGCTGAGGTATTACCTTAATTTTTAATTGAGTGATTTAAGAAAATATATATATTTATATATCTTACATCGTAAATTTTAAATATGTTTTACAGGAAAATCCATATTTTCTACCTCAATCTCTAACTGAATTACTTGGGAGGAAAGTTCTATTCATGATTACTATTGGATCTTATGGTCAAAATGAAAAAATTCAGCATATGTTGTTGATTATGTGGTTGACGATGCAGACATAATCCAACACTTTGATCCACATGTAATATTTGTTTTTACAGATAACTCATTATTATCTATGTGCAGTGTATATTCTAACCAAATATTAACTTATTAATGCAGCCACATGTTGTGATATTTCATGATTATGATTCCAAAGAGGACTGAGTATTATAAGTGGCGACGGTAATCAAAAATGAATGAAGAAAGTTGAAGTTCATTATGCACGTGAAAGTGGAAGCGTTTAAGCAATGATTTGTTTTTGTTTTTTTCAAATTTGATTATGTTTTCCATTGTCTCTCTTTTGGGTTTTATACTTACCAGAATGAATAATAAGGTGGTATTTGCTTGTTTATGTAGAACACCTCCTTTACCGCTTTTTTTTCGACATCATAACAAATTTATTCTGTAAAACTTTAAATTTTAAAACCAATCACTAACATATAGTATATAATTATATATCTAAGGTAATAAAATAAGGTGTTTCTATATATGTTAAATTTACAAAAAAAAACATAATAAATAGAGGTGCAATGTAAAAGAAGATAATATTGGGATTATATCAATGTCAATTGTTTTCCAATAAATATCATATTCACATGCGCAAGGAATAGATACATGGTCAGAATTTAATAAGGAAATTTTTATGGCAACAAAGGATTGTACATATATTTTCTAGATTCTATAACCTAATGGTCATGAATCGATCTCTATTGTATTTTGTCAAAGAGGTCGGCTTCTGAACAATATTCCTTCGATTTCATTTCAAACTATATACGTTTATTCAAGCCTTTTTTGTAACTGCATTCGACAAAATCTATAGGTAGTGTTTTATTCTTACTGAAAACAGAAGCAATCGATTTAGAATTGGACGCATGAAGAGAAGTAGTCCAGTGTCTACAGACACTATAATAGACAAGAGAAGAAAAAAAATGGGTATGTTGTACTGAAAATAAATAAAAACCTTTATAAATTGTTGAATTTTTGTACTACTGAATACAAAGAATGATACCTAATCGTTCTAATGAAAACATGGCAAGTAATAAATTTTACTATTGTCTACGAGAATTATCTTTCAACTCTCTTTCCATAACATTCTCAAGTGATAGTTGGTTAATTTTTGTATTTGCCCGCTCCCTGTTAAACATAAGTATCAACGAGAGAATACTCCTAGGGGGAATATAACACAAAAGTCATCTATTACAAATGTTTCGCCAGCACCAAGTATCAACCCTTTTAGGGTGCCCTTTCAGAATGTTACGAATCAAGAAGTTCGACTCGTTATTCCACGACCATCAGAGTCTATACATGGACTACCACATAAAGTGAGATTTGCGAGAAAGGAAATACTGAATAACAAAAGAACAATATGCCTTACTACCTCAAATAGAGGTTAGTCTCCTAACGCTTTCATTTTCCCCACATTGATTCTTATTAATCTGTTGAGAAAATCACATTTCTGCCTAATTCATTTTCATTACATTCCACAGTTACAAGGATTTTCAAGACAACAAAGGCATCAGTTGTACAAACTTTGAGTAAAAGTTTTTTTTCCATTGATAGTTACAAGGGTTTTTACAGAACCCTTTTTCGAAATTATCTTACTTATTTCTCTATTCATTCTACTTACGTCTGCAGGTTCCTATACTTCAACGCAGAGTTCACCTACTCTTGCAAATGGCAGTGGTTCTGGAACCAACATGTACCCATCGAGATTAGGAACCGGTAACTAATAACTGCATATTAAATAAGTAGCTCTTTGTTGTATGAACTTATACAAATAGTAAAGACAATAGTAATTAAGGACTCTGTAAGCACAAGTAACGTATAATAATAATCAAATGATCATCTTTTTAGTTACAATTGGTAATCAAGAATCTATTCTCGGGAGTACCAGCATTTCGTTGAGGAAACGTAAGACACTTGGATCACCTCCATCGGTGAATTCAAAGCCAAGACAAAAGAAATGTAACAACGGGTTTTAAACAATGAATCAGTATAGATATTCTATGGTACTATTTCATAAGTGCGACTAAACTTAAATAAATTTCAACAGCAACACAAGGTCTCGATATCAGAGGACAATCAACTTCTGGTCTTCCACCAATGTTTGTAGTAGATGCAAATCTGGAAGGTATTTTTTTTCCTGTTTTAATCATAGTAATATGATGACTATCAAAAGATAAATACTAATATTATACCTATTTCATGAATTTCTTTGAGCTGGACATTTGTTTATATGTTTAAATTAATCTTTTTTAGCTACTCAGTGTCCATTCCAGCAAACCAAAATAAATGAATTCATTCCTCCACCAAGGTTCATCGTCCAGGATCATCCTCAAGGTAAAATGTGGCCTTCCATCTATACATAGACACTAAATTATATGACTGGATGATATGTTTTGACTATGTCATACACGTTTTCACGCAGCTTACAATAATCGATATGAAATGGAGAGTGAGTCTGAAAATGAAAATTCATATGACGAGAATCAGACTTACATTAGCTATTCAGCTGGAGAGTCTTTGATAAACCCATCACCCCAACATATCCCACAACAGACTAATCATACAGTTACTTCGCCTATTATAGTCGGGATACAAAAAAACGGTTATTTCTTGAAAATGTGACAATGTTTGTGTAACATAAATAACTACACATTAGTTTGTTTTTTAGTTTGATGAAGAAATTTTATTACACATGTTATTACGACGACGGAGATCCAGTTTGGAATTGTAAGTTTTGTAAAACATATATGTGGTATGGTGAAAGAATTGGAAAACACCGTCGTCCAAAGAATCTTGTCTTCACAATGTGTTGTAAACATGGTAAAGTTGTGCTTCCTCGTCTCGTGAATCCTCCAATGGAGTTAATGACTTTGTTATGCAAAGGAGACGAGTTAAGCAAACATTATCGAGAGTTCATACGAGCTTACAATATGATGTTCTCTTTCACATCTTTTGGGGGGAAGATAGATCATTTTATTAACAATGGTCGTGGACCATTTGTTTTCCGAATGTCTGGTGAGAACTATCATCGTATTGGTGATATAGTCCCCGAGCCTTGAAAAGCTCCAAAATTTTCCCAGCTGTATATTATTGATACTTTAAATGAGATCAAAAATAGACTTGACGCTTGTACCGAGTAATTTTCTTCACTTTTACAACTTACTATGATTATATTTTATGATTTTTGCATTATGGTCGACCATGTAGTTAACTTATATTTTAAAAATAATATACTTTGCAGGTCTGACAGTAATAGTGCTAAGAAACTAAGAGAACCACTCGTTCTTCTTCTGGAGAATATATTAGATCAGTGTAACCCTCATGTTAAGGCTTTTAGGTCTGCAAGAGACAGATTTGACGTGGAAGGATCAACAGGTTATAGGATGAGGTTGATTGAAAGTCGACAATCTGATGTACGGACTCATAATATGCCGACTACAAATGAAGTTGTTGCTTTGATACCTGGAGATTTTGTTTTAAATATGGATACGCGAGATATTGTTCTAGAGAGTACAAGTGGAAAGTTGCAAAGGATAAGTGAATTACATCCGGCGTATTTGCCTCTGCAATATCTACTATTGTTTTCATACGGAGGGGATGGCTTTCGATTAAATATTCCTATTGGTTTTGAAGACAACACTGCAAAATACATAGATAAAAAGTTAATTAGGTATCCATGTATTGATGATGTAACATAATTAAATATATGAAAATAGGTATTGTGTGATTTTACCTCTGTGAACCAACAAAAGCTCGTGAATAGGTAGGTTGCTGCAAAGGTTTTGTCTCAGGACAAAGAAAAAACAAGTTCGATGAGTAAAATCTAATGATGACCTTTATATTTAAGATTTGACATATGGATACATTTTTAAATATCGGTTATTCAATTTCCTATATTTTTCTTTATAAAGAAGTATCCATCAAGTCTTCAAACTGCATTAAAGTATCTTTCTTTTCTGATTACTTCAAAAACTCCCTCGGTTGTATAAAGTACAAATACATATTTGGTTGGTCTTGTATTATTACAATAGATCGTAAGATTAATGGATCTATCTTATTAAAACATAATCATTCTCATGAACCCAACATTTTCTGTAAATTTTTAAATTAAATACACCATTCTACTGTTGAGTTAATTATTCATCCAGATTAATTAATACTCTCTCATGTTCGACTACCAAATGTGTTTCTTAACAACAATTATTAATCTTGTATCCAAACAATATAAAAATGGGAAAATTTTATTTTTACCTTCTATTTGATATCATTATTTATGTTTACCTTCTCTAAATGGATATTTTCAAAAATACATATGTATAAATTTCAATAAAGAGACAAAAAAAATAATATATATAAAAAAATATTTAATTTTTCAAATTAAACCTTTTCAAATTCAAAAATAAATTATTATTTTTTTATTTTTTTCGCAATTTTTGTTTAAGAATTTTGTTTTCGATTTTTTTCACATTTTTTAAAAAATTTAAAAAATGCTTTTTGAAACTATTTAAAAAATATTTTAATTTTAAGTATTTATTTATGCATTTTATTAAAATTCTAAACCTTATCCTCCAAGAACCTATCCCTCAAATCAAAACACTAAGTCTAGTTTAGTTAATCCTAAGGTTATACATGTATATTTTACCACTTTAAAACCAAAGGTAAATGCGATTAAGATAAAGATGAAAAAAATTAATAAAAAATGCTGTTCATAAAATACTAGGTCCTAAATTTTTAATAATTTTTTATATATCTCTTTTCAATGATTTGAAAACAGTCAATTAACTATTTTTCGTAGGTTTAGATACTGAAAATAATTTTATTTAATTAACTCATTATTTTATTTATATTTTCATAAATAAAAATTTTCATTCATGTAGATTTAATAAAGCTTTCTTATTAGATTATTTTCTTATATTTTTTATGTCTAAGAGCATATAATTATTACTGCAAGATTGTTCTTGGTTTAAATTGACGTCAAATAAGTTTTATACGAATAAAATGGCAGAGTCAATAATTTGATATTAATTAAGTTTTATAATTTATCAAATAATTATATATCAAAAAAATAATCAAACCAATTACAAAGATTTTATTAAATATGTACAACAAACAAGTTGAAATAATATAAAGAATTGAGTAATACATAATTTTCATATTTAATATAAATACAAATAATATAATTATATAGTTTTCAAATACACTAAAAAAAAATTAAAAAGGTTAAAATATATTAATTTTGTAAATTATAATTTATTGAAAAATATTTCTAGGGTTTAAGTGGGGGGATTTGCTAAAAAAAACCTAAAATTTCAATTTAAACCTATAAGTGTACCCCAATTTCAGTCAATTGCAAAACCAACCTACAAGGGTGATAAAAGTACTATTTAACCCTTATGAACAAACAAAAAAACAGAAGTGTATTTTACGTTTTTATCCTTTGTTAGTCTACATGTAACAAAAAGAAGTCTACATATATGTAGACTTCGTACGAAGTCTATTCATTCGGTAGACTTGCTATGTAGTCTATACCAGAATTTTATCTAATAATTTAATTTTAAAAATGTATAAAAATAATTGTTGTAATATTTTTAACTAATCATTAATATAATGGATAATATGAAGTAAAAAAATAAAATTTTATATTATTAAACATTTATAAGGAACATTTAGGGTTTGAGATTTTTGGTTAAGGGGTTCGTAGACATATTATAAAGTCTACATATATGTAGACCTTTTTTTCAGTCTACACACAATTTAACCTAACCCGATTTAACCAATATAATTTGATGATCAAATAAAACATTTACGGTTTGAGATTTGTGGTTAAGGGGTTCGTAGACATATTATAAAGTCTACATATATGTAGATCTTTTTTTTCAGTCTACACACAATTTAACCTAACCGAATTTAACCAATATAATTTGATGATCAAATAAAACATTTACGGTTTGAGATTTGTGGTTAAGGGGTTCGTAAACATATTATAAAGTCTACATATATGTAGACATTTTTTTCAGTCTACACACAATTTAACCTAGTATATAAATATGATTTCTCAAGCTTTTTAGGTAAAAAAAAAACTAATCTTCACCGTATCTCTCTCTAGGCGATTTCCGGCGAGATTTCCGGCGTACTCGATCCACGCAGTTTCCCATCCGCTTCATCTCTGTCTCTTTCATCGCTCTGGTAAGTTAAATGTCTCTGTTTTACCTCTCTATTGATAAAAAATGACCACATTTACCTTTTTCTCTTTTCAGATCTGAGCCGGCGACTTCTAAGGAACAGTGCTTCTCGTCCAAATCTCTGCTTCCAGTCAGTATCATGGCTTCTACTTCATCTCTCTGTCCTAGCCAGCAAGGGACTTTGCTTCATCTTTCCAACGTACGTCTCTATTTCATCTCTATCTCTCGTTTAACTAATAACCTAACAAACTCATCCTTGTTTACTAACCTTTTAGTTTCTTTTGATTCAGATCTGAGTCGGTCAGTCTTAGATCCATTTCTCTAGCGAGCATTGCATCCTCTCTAATCCATTTCCCTGCTTCCGATGAGTCTACTTCATTTTGAAGTGTAGTATGAAGTTTCGAATTTGTAGACTGAAATTTTGAAATTGTAGACTGAAATTTTGAATTTGTAGACTGATATTTTGAATTTGTAGACTGATATTTTGAATTTGTAGACTGATATTTTGAATTTTGTAAACTGATATTTTGAATTTGTAAACTGATATTTTGAATTTGTAGACTGATATTTTGAATTTTGTAAACTGATATTTTGAATTTGTAGACTGATATTTTGAATTTGTAGACTGATATTTTGAATTTTGTAAACTGATATTTTGAATTTGTAGACTTCTCATGTAAACTGATGTTTTGAATTTGTAGTACACTGATGTTTGAATTTATAGGCTTCTCGTGTAGGCTTCATTTTAAATTGTAGACTTCTCGTGTAGAATGCAATTATATAATTCTTTGTTCGTGTCTTCTTGGTGCATGTTACAAAATGGATAAGCCTGATTTCCTATCGAGGTTGTATACTCTAGGGAGGAGCTCAAGAACTGTGAGTAACAGACGGTTGTATCAGGCTTTTGTACCATACATATGGTTGTAACAAACTTATGTAATTTTCTTGCAGCAGACTTAAGTATTAGTCTTCTTTTACAGAAGACTTTTATAGAAGTCTGGTACTCGACTATATATCAAAATATCATCATTTGTATCAGTATAATACTCTTCTTTCAGAGATTTTAATTCATATTCGACCAAAAGTACAATTCCAATATAATCCAGAGTTTACATATTAGTCTTCCTTTATAAGAGACTTAAAAAGAAATCTACTTTTTGTTCAAGAAGACTAACATGTTGGTCTGCACGACAGAAAGTAACATTAGAACTCAAAGTAATAGAAAAATTAAGACCTACAATTTCAACAAAAATTCATCAAATAAGACAACATCCAAAGCAATAATACAATTGATCAATTCAACACATAAAGATAATACATAAGACAACATCCAAAGCAGTAAGACAACACTGGTTTAACCTGGACAGTTTGGATGTGACCTGGTTGTTTGCATTGTGACAATTAACGTAGACTTACTAATATGTCTACAATTGTTTCCTAGCAATATAGCAAAATCAAAAGTATTATACTTTCATAATTACAACATTTTTTTATCCAAAATCACTCAAACCCATTAGGATTAACTATTACACACTTTCAAATGAAAAAATTGTGAAAAAATTTAATGCATAGTACACAAATTAACTATTAATTTAAATTTCAAAATAGACTTCATGTTCAGTCTACAACGTGGTAGACTTTCTTTTCAGTTTACATCCGTAGACAGTCAGATAGGTCTACTATTTGAGTTAGTTTTTGCAATTGACCATTTTACATGTTACTTTTTATAGTTGAAAAAAAGTTGTGATTTTATATAAGCAGACTTCGTTTTCAGTCTACAACTTCAAAAAGATTAGTTTTCGCTATTGACCAGAATTTTCCAGGATTTGATTTTCAGAGGTAGACTAAATATACAGTCTACATGTTTTAGTTTTTTTGAATGAGGTTAATTTTGCAATTGACTATGTTTGACTTTCTAGGGGGTAGATTGAAATGAACATCTACAGATTTGTAGACTTCGCAAGAAGTCTACTCTCAAATCTGACGAGTCAGTTTTGCATTTGACCAAAATAAAAAAATAGACTTCACGGGTAGTTTACATTTTTTTTTCTGGAAGAGAAGACTGCATTTGAAGTCTACATATTAAAAAAATAATAATTAATTTTAAAAAGTTTTAGTAAAACACAAAACTAACATTTTCAACGCAGTCAAAATTTTGGTCAAATACAAAACTGACCTTAAGTAAACGTCTTCGGCAGTCTACGCTTCGTAGACTTATGTTGAAGTCTGCTTATGAAAAGTCAAAAGTTCATTCAAATACAAAACTAACCTCTTTTGCGTAGTCGTCTTTGTAGGTTTACGTACTTTTTTGTTTTTGTTGTCAAAGGTTAAGATGTAGCCTGTCGGGGAAGGCTACGTTACAAAAAAAAATTCGTTTAGTCAATTGCAAAACTGACCTGTGCGTTGACAAATAGACTACATTGTATGTCTACATAAGGGCGTAGACATATAAAACAGTCTACTATCGCGACACAGATCTGAGAAACGACTTAAACCATGAAAATAGTTACATTTTTGCAGTGTGAAGCTCGTTTCCAGCCTTTTCAACCGTCCAAAATCCAATAATGACCAAAAGAAAACATTTTTGACGATTCACAAGGGAAAAAACACGAAATTATGAAGTTTATGATTATGAAAATGAAGGTTAAGAGAGATTTTTCGATGGAAATGTAGAGGAAATGAAGATTTGCTTGTTTAGAATGAGAAAAAAGTGGTTGAAAATTCAATTCTAAAGCTTTAAGAGATCAAAAATGGTGGTTCATGGTGGTTGAAAAAATTGATGATGATGGCATAGTTGTAATTAAGAAGAAATGTTTAGGGTGTATTTGGTTTTTGTATTTTTTTCGAAATTAATAAATAAATAAATAAATAATGGCAAATTTGTAAATAATTCAAAAATTTATGGGTATTATGGAAAATTCAATGATGAATAGTAACTAAAAAAAAAAGAAGTTGATTTTTGGTTTGACTTGAATTTTTAGGTTGTTTTTGAAAAAACCCCGTTTAAGTGAGGATCAGAATCTAGTGTGTAATATAACCAAATAATACATATATTCTCCGGATTATAATAGTAATAGCCAAAAATGATTTTTGTACCAGTATTATGATTGTGTATTATAACCGGAAAATACATCATGAGTTCAGAGTTGAGTTATTATTTGAGATAGAGTAATATGTATGCGTGAGTCTTAATCGGTTATTAGAAAATTAATAGTGTATTATGTACATCCTAAGTTAATCTTCTATTATTGTAATAGCTACAATAATATAAATAAATGCATATTATAACCAGATAATCTATGTATTATCGGGACTATTTCATCACTTCTCTCAAGATAATAACGACATATATCGATGAAATGTGAACATAATAAACAAATAAGTGAATATCCAGTTAATTGAATTAATAACCAACTCTATCTGTGTTGGAGATAAACTTCAACATTGCTAAAAAGGAAGTCAAATAAAAAAAAAAGTTATCCTTAAAAGAATTAGGATAACTCAAACTATTAATATTAGGAAAATGAAATACCTAATAC
>CAJHQQ010001707.1:0-85387 GCA_905132885.1 Moricandia moricandioides
ATTTTATATCCCCTATATATTAATCCTGGAGCATTATAACTTTTAAGTGTAGCCACATGTCATCACGAGAATGATTCTCAGAATTCTTAGAAAAAAGTTAGTCCATCTAATTATAGATTATACTTTTATTAAATTAACATTCATATTGATTAGTAGTGCATAAAAGAATTTTTTACATTCTTTCCGTAAATAAAAGCTACGAAATTACATAATATGATTAACATATATGTGACAATTAATGTTTTGAATAATAAAGATTTGATAATATATTTTGTATTCTTCATCATTTTTTTAATTTATATTATTAAAAAATTAAACAATCACATTAACCATATAATAGAAAATCTTAAAAAAAATTCTTACATGTGATATTATGATTTTTTAAAAACAACTATAAATTACTAAAACAGTAAAAGCATTACAATCAAAATTTTGTGAACAATGTTTTTATTTTATTTTTGTTATAAAAAGATACAAATGATCATAATATCATATGAATATTAAGTATCATTTAATATAAATTCAGATTATATATATATATATACTTTAATATTGTTTAAATTAAACTATATATCTTATAAAATACATATATGTTAATTATATACTTAGATGGATCATTACAACATATTTTGGTACACACATGTCATTATAACATATTAATATACGAGCTATATATATTAATCCTCGAATATTAAAATCTTTACAAATAAGTTATAAATCCTAGGTAAGTTATTGGTTTCTCAATTATTTAATATTTATATATTATTTTATTATTTTATAATATGTACGAGCTATATATATTAATCATGGAGCTATATATACGAGTTTTTTTGGTAGTCAGATGTCATCATTACAATGACTTTTAAAATCTTAAAAAAAAACTTAGTCCATCAAATATATATTATATTTTTTATTAAACTAATTATCAGATTAGTCATTCGTCCATAAAATAATAATTTCTATTTTTTCCTTAAATAAAAGCTACGAAATTATCTAATATGATTAACAAATATGTGACAATTAATGATTTTGAATAATAAATATTTGATAACAATATATGTATCTTCCATCATTTTTGTTCAATTTTATATTCTTGAAAGACATTTAAAAATCACATAAGTATATAACAAAAAAATCTAGATTTTTTCTAATTTGCTATATTTTGAATTTTTTTAATATAAATTTTTAAGGCTGTTAAAAATCTACGATGAAATTGTTTTGATCAATTGTTTAACGTTTTTATTATAACAAGATATAAGTGATCATAAAATCATGCTAAATATGAAGTCTCATTTAATATATATACATTTATTTCAATATCCTTTAAATTAATATATATATATATCATATAATACATAAACATGTTAATAAAAATAATATTCATATTAATAAAAATAATATTTTTGTCACAACAAATATAAAAATGTTAGTAAAATCATATGAGTATCAAGCCTCAATAAATAAATATTTATACTAAATATATTATATATTTATATTTATATCAATATCATTTGATTTTAATTATATACTATATAAAATAAATAAATGGTTTATTTTGTTTTTATCAACAAAAAATTTTGTAAATAAAAAGAAAGATTGTTTTTCTATATTTTCTTACTTGAATTTAATTGTATACGTAATAGCTATTCGCTCCTCAATTATTCAATATATTTATTATTGCATAATATGTAAATTAATACAAAATAAATAATAATATCTACAAATAATTTGTATACATAATTAATCTTCATTATGCGCAAGCATGGATCTCAAATGTTACTTGATCATATCATTTAAAAAATATGATTCTTCATATCGAAGTGAGATGGTGAATTATAACATTCGAATGATATCACTGAAGTTCAACGTAAATTAAACAAGTTTTTAAAAAAAATATCAAAAAACATCACCCTACTAATCAACATTATATTGACGATCCACAACTATACGTTTGGAGACTTATGACATCATGGTTGAACAATCAAGAATAATTCAACGATAATTAGTATACTAATTTCACTCCGCGCATGCGCGCGGGTAATCATCTAGTTTTTACGTATTTATGACACAATATTTTTAAAATGGAAACACTATTCCAAACGGAAGCATAAGCTTCCAAAGTGTTGTAAAGAGTTATTTATAAAAATATTTTGGAAGCCAGATTCTTAAAATTTTCAGCAACTTTCCAATTTTAATTCTGGTTTTGGAACAGGAAGCAGACGTCTATTGAGCTCTCGTGCCACCTAGGGATTGACATCCCAATCTGGACAGAGCTCATTAGACAATAATACTTTTATTTTTCATATTTGTACCAAATAGGTTTTTAATTTGAAGAAGATCATGCTCCTCCGAGCATCTTGGAGGAGCAATAATAATGCTACTCTAAAATGTTTGTCTTTTAGATTAAATATATTTTCTGACATTTAGATGTTTTTTGTATGTATAATTTCATTAGACTAATTACTTGGTTTCATTAATTTATTTTAGCGTTTAAGTCCCTTACACCAGTTTAGAAAAATATATATTTCGATTCTATAACGGTTGAATTAGGGCTGGAAATTTTATCCAGTTAAATTTGATTTGATTCGTTATTCGTTTCGATTCAATCTGAAATATCCGGATATCCATAAGTTTTTCTAAACAAAGCAAATATTAAAATCAATATCCGTTAAAACGAAGCAAATCACAAATACTAAAATTTTTAGAAGCGGATATCCGATCCACTCTGACTTTTATACAAATACATACTCCCTCTGTTTTTTTATAATTGACGTTTTAGGGAAAAAAAATTTGTTCCAAATTATTTGACGTTTTTCAAATTTCTATGTAAAATTTATTAATAAATTAATGTTAGATGACCAATGATATTGTAAGCTTCTATTTTATTATTGGTTGAATTGTGGGTTTAAGTAAACAGTTAATGATGTTTTTGTTTAGAAAATGATAAAAAAAAAAATTTTTCTTAATTTATGTGCATAATCCTAGAACGTCAAATATAAAAAACGGAAGGGGGCATATATCTACAATTAATATAATGTTTAAATGTATATTTTATATAATTATATATTTTAAAATATAATTTTTTATTTTAAAATACATATACATATTAAATTAAATTTTTTTTATAGAAACTACAACTTTAAAAAAAACTGTGTTTTATCAAAAAAGTTATTTCATTATAAAAAATGTTATGGAACATATAGTTCCACTAAGTTTCACTTTCAATTTAATATTGTGTAAAATATTTTTTAAACAAACATATATAGTTTTTTTTCTAGATTTACTTGTATTAAACAAAGTGTATGAGATATTTGTTAATATTCGTTAATATTTGTAAATATTCGTAAATATCCAAAAAAATTTGGATATCCAGAAAACCGGATATCCGTATTTTTCTGAATCAAAAACAAATAAAAAAACCAGATATCCGTAAGATACGAAAACAAATCACAAATGCCAAAAATTATAGCACTATTCTATCCGCGCCCACCCTTAGTTTGAATAACTTAACAAAGAATATCATTTGATAAGTTGGATCCTTATATAGTTATATCAAATTAGAGTCGCAATATTGAAGACTTCCATTATTGGATCAGTATTTACCTAGAGAGTAACAAAAGGGTTAAAAGAGAGTTGGCACAACTTGAGTTTTTTGAAAGGAGCCTCCTGATTCAACATCCCAATATTGACTTCCGACCAATTATACTACCGACATGTGGGTGCTGTCATGATCACATTTCATTGCATTTACAATCTCTCTTTTCTCTCTATCACTTATTTTTTCTATCAATGCGATGCAAATTTATTCGAAGATTAGTCGTTGAACTCTATATTTTTGCATTTATTAAGCATTTACATCAATGATTTTAACGTATAGCCGACTAATGTAATCGCTAGTGATTTTTAAAAGACCTCAAAACTAAAAGATTCAGAAATGTTAATTTTGTATTTTATAACTCGATACAATCAAATTAGTCCAACACATGAATATGCAGTAGACCTCGTGTCATCTTTATTCTACGCAGAACGTGTTTCATCAACTACAAATCCTTTTAAAATAAAAGATATTCTCTTTTCCGCAAGTTGCTCGCCATCTCTGTCTTTATAATATCATGATCAAAACTCTTGTCTTCTTTGATGTCTAGCAAGACATCATTATCAAGTTTCTTTAATAAATTAATTAACTAATCTTATCACTTAACATGGCTTTTAATGCATTAGGATATTGTTTAAACAAGATTATGAAATATTAAATGAATAGTTAGAATCAGAAGATCTCTGAAGAGCAATACAATGGTCTCTCACTTTTAAGTGCTTCTGACGCTTTAATAATGGAAGACTCAAGATGAGGAGGATGACAAGACATGAAGATATTAAGATGAGTGGTGTGTGGTCAAAATCTTATACATGCAACTTCGAGCAGAGGTAAACGCAAGTTTCTATTGAATTGAAAGTTTCCAATTCCACCAGAGTCTCCGGTCAATACCATTCTCATACGTTCTAATATAGCAGCAAAAGTTCAAAGACTATTGCACAGTTTTTTTCAAAGTTGCCCCCACATATCTTCATCTTTTTCTTCTCTTGCAAACCTCATAATCCATGCTCTTCTTCCTATATAGCTCTGTCTGAATGTCCAGAAAAGTCAACTCTCTTCTCGTAGTACCATTCAAAGAAGGACCATACAACAAAAGGGTATGAGGAGAATTATATAATCTAGTTTCGTTCAGAAAAAAGACCTGAAGTCTTGATATTTTGTAGATCTAGATATCAAGAAGCACAAGTCTGTCATCATGACATCAATGAAGACTATCTCTGTGTTAGTCTTCTTCTTCTTCCTCTTCATCCTCATGGCAGAAGCCAAGAAGAGAAAGAACCTGCCAAAGTGTGTCAAAACATTCTCCTGTGGAACCCTCGACTTCAAGTTCCCTTTCTTTAGCACAGACATGCAGTCTCAATGCGGTCTCTTCAAGCTGAAGTGCACTAATCACCAGGTTTCAGAGATACAGCTTGAGGAAAATGGGAAATGGTACAAAGTGACTAGCGTCTCTCAAGCCAACACCATAACCATCACTGACCCAAGACTTAACCAAAGCTTGGAAACAGGAACCTGCAACGACTTGTCAAGCTTCTCTCTTCCAGATTCTCCATGGCTCGAGTTAAACACTTTGTACAAATGCAACAACAGTAGAAAGAACGGTTTCACCTATGACAATTGCAAAGGAGATGGAAACAGCTTGTACTACTCTAATTTGACAGATCATTCAGGGTGTTCAGTTATCAAGACTCCAGAGAGCTGGGACTTTTCAAGAAACAAGAACCAGTCTAATCTTGCTGCTACTTTCTCTCTTCATATTAACGTGCCTCCAGCCTGCTATAGCTGCCGTAGACGAGGAGGAGAATGTATGATGAACAAACACAAGTTCCGCTGCCATGGGGCAAGAAGAGGTATGGCCACAATTAAACATGAATGATGACTTGAAACATTTGGAGATGATAATAATTCCATTTTCTTCTTCTTTGTTGTCGAAGACTACCAAGCAGAGAGGTTAAAGCTAGGATTAGGTAAAAAAAAAAGAGATGTTCTGTTCAGCCTACTTAGTTTCTTTATCTTTCTCCATATAGTATCCAATTTGAATCAGTTTCCTGCCTAATTGTCCAGTAATAGGAGGATCTCTCATCTTGATAATCATCTTGGTGGCACTCTTTATCTTCATCCATAGGATTTGGAGAAGGAAAACCAGTTCAGACCTCATCTCAAGATATAACTCCAACTCTGACGTTGAGTTTAGCCATGTCTTCTTTAAGATACCAATCTTCTCCTATGAAGAACTTCAACAAGCAACAAACAACTTCAGTAAAGACAGGTTACTAGGAGATGGAGGCTTTGGCACTGTTTACTATGGTAAGATGATAAATGAATTAACATTTATAGAAAGTGATATCTCTCTGTTAAGCAATGTTTTATTCCTCTTCTAATCTCAGGAAAAGTGCGTGATGGACGAGAAGTTGCAGTGAAGCGTCTCTACGAGCACAATTACAGAAGACTGGAGCAGTTCATGAACGAGATAGAAATCTTCACACGTCTCCATCACAAGAATCTAGTCTCTCTCTACGGATGCACTTCACGCCGCAGCAGAGAACTTCTCCTTGTCTACGAGTTTGTTCCAAACGGCACAGTTGCAGATCATCTCTACGGTGAAACTGAAAACCCAACACACCAAGGCTTTTTAACATGGTCAATGCGCATGAGCATCGCCATAGAAACAGCGAGTGCTTTGGCTTACCTTCACGCTTCAGATATCATTCACCGCGATGTCAAGACTACAAACATTCTCCTCGACCGGAACTACGTCGTTAAAGTTGGGGATTTCGGACTGTCGAGGTTGTGCCCGAGTGATGCAACTCATGTTTCAACTGCTCCTCAAGGTACTGCGGGATATGTGGATCCTGAGTATTATCACTGTTATCATCTAACCGACAAGAGCGATGTATACAGCTTTGGAGTGGTTCTTGTCGAGCTGATATCGTCGAAGCCTGCTGTTGATATAAACAGGTCTAAGAGTGAGATCAACCTATCAAGCTTAGCTATAAACAAGATACAGAACAACGCGATCCACGAGCTGATTGATCAGAGTCTTGGATACGGAACCAATGAAGGAATTAGAAAAATGACTACAATGGTGGCAGGTTTGGCTTTTCAGTGCTTGCAGCAAGATGGTACAATGAGACCAACAATGGAACAGGTTGTGAAAGAGCTAAAGGAGATCCAGAACGAGGAGCAAAAATGTCAATACTACAACTACAGAGAAGAGACAGTAACTCCGCATCCTTCGCCACCGGATTGGGGAGAGGCTTCGCTCATAAAGAATAAAAAGTTCCCACGGTCACCCATCTCTGTGACTGACCAATGGACAAGTAAATCAACCACACCGAACACCAGTGCCTACAGCTGCTAAGGTACCATCAGTTTTGCTTTCTTCTCATTTGTGTCAGTGGACAGATATAAGATGAAACACATTGTGAAGTTGCAGGTAGTGAGAAAATATACATAGTGACATACCTTTCAGTACTAATCACCAATTTTCTATGTCTAATTTTGTCTATCATACTCAACATATGTCACTATATGTATGTAATATTGACTCAAATGTCTAAACAAAAGAAAACAAAAAAAAAAATTGACTTAGAAAGGGTTTGCTTGACTAAGTAACTCACACCTCTCAGCTCCGTTATCATGTCAATATTATCGACTGAGTTTCAGGCCTAACTATCTAGTTAACCAGAAACTAATCTGCATGCATCATTGGCATAAAGGAAAGGATTCCAAAGACTGCCAAGAAAAATCTCTCTAACCAGAAACAGATGGCTTCCATTAGTTCCTTTGACAGGTGCTAAAAGCTTATAGCCCGAGAAGAATATTCTGTTACCTCGTGGTAGGTGAAGCGCCCCAAGTACTGAGAAAGAACAAGGAAACAAATCCTCTTCCTTGCAGCCTCTATCATTAAGGTTCCATCCAAAGCATCTACATCTTAAATACTCAAATTCGCTTTCTATAACCTGCATTTTGCACATAGAGAGTGTGATCTGCAAATATTCGCTTATTACCATAACTCAAAAGGGCCAAAAGTATGTATTGATAGGTTATACATTTGTTAGAACGACGAGAAAGGTTACAACTTGATCACCACAAGGGGAAAAATCACTTAATTGGAACATGGCTTTACGAGAAAAAACTTAGGAGCATGTCTTCAGTCTGAAAACAAGCCTTATTTGCTTCCAAGAGGGATAGGGGAAGTGTTGATTTTATTAGATTGAGTTTGTGATTCTCTCAAGCCCGAATCTTTTTCTTCTCCTTCTGCTCCCTGTCGACTAACTAAACTCTTTATTTCTTCTTCTCTGTTGTGACCGTCCAACTTATTAATCTCTGGTGGTACAACTTGTCGGAAAAATCTAAGCATCATCTCATAGGTTGTAAATGTAATAACTGCTGATGGAGTTGTCCTTAGCAGATTAGTGGCACATCCACGGTACATTCCAGGAATCCCTTCGCTTCTAAACACCTTCTTGACGCAATCAACAACTCCGGAATACTTAGTCTCACCGTTTCTCATTTGCCCTTGTTCTTGAAGTTTGGCTCTAATTACCTGTTGATGTAACACAAACCTATTTTAGTGCCGGGTCAGTTAGTTATGAGCCTAAGAGTGAGGTTGATAGAGGAACAGAGGCGAGAGACCTCGTGTGGGTAAGTCAAAACAGAGGCGAGTACTTTCGCAATCGAAGAGGCAATAGCAACATTTCCAGGACTCAGATTATCGACGGATGTATTATCTGAGAGCTTTAACTAGATATGATCAGAAACTAGTAGGGATTTGGGAACAGCACATGAAATAGATTATGTAATTCAGTGCAGGAATCATGTTTTACCTATGTCTGCCATGTATTGCTTGATCTTTTCATATGCTGGAAACTGGATTGCAACATGGCTTATCCCCGCCAAAGAAGGTAAAATACCACTGATCCAACACAGGAAAAATATAACTGATATAATCACGAAATGTCACAAGAAAAAGACTTTCAAAATGACTGAGTTTCATTGCTAATACTAACCTGTAAAGCCCTCGCAATCCTTCTTCATGACAAATCCTACTAAAAGCAGACATGATGCTTTTGTAAGGTACCACATCCGTCCTAATTCCTTGTGTCTGGAACAAAAATGTGGGAATAAAACACAATAAGAAGAAAACAATCTAGAATGTAAAGTAATGCTGAAACCAAAGAAAGAGTACAAAAGCTCTACCATTAGTCTTGTTTTGACAACCCAAAGTGGATTAGTTGCAATAGAAGTGGCAGCTCCGGCACCAGCAGCAGCTACCATGTTTGCACCAACACTAAGCTTGCCATCTATCATGAAAATACCAAACGATCCAATATACTTTGGTAAAAAGAAAACCGAATTACGCAATAAATGGACTACAACACTCTTCCAGCATTACATAAGCAAAAATAAAGCACAAAAATATTTGTGGTTTGTAAACTATAAAAACCAACCACTTGACTGAAGTACATCCTTTAGCTTCCCATAAACTGAGAAGTATACCTGCGCATGATACCAGAATATCGATCAGAAGGAGAGACATAACAGATAGCCAATAGCAGATCTATATGAGACTGTTCAGCAAGTATTAAACAAACAAAGGTCGGCAGAAAAAAGTGGCGCTTACAGCCCAATTGGGAAGGAGAGCTATGATGGTTGGTGAAAGCCCTCGATACATTCCCCTAACACCTTCCTTCTTAACTATATTCTGTAGGCTTGTAATGATCACACTACCTGATATTTCAACAGATGCAGCTTGTTAGCATCTATAAGCATAGCTCCAGAGAGTCTTGATCAAACATGCAACAAACTTCAACAAAAATATACAAGATTCACATACAAAAATCACATTTCATCATCACATAATAAGATTTACAGCTAACATTCAGCAAACTAAGCTTCATATTGTTAGTACCTATAAGCATAGGTCCAGAGAGAGTCTTGATGAAACAGGAAACAAACCTCAACAAAAACTAAAAACAAGAATCTGCAATTCTGCATACACAAATCACATATTATCATCACATAATAAGATTAAAAGCTATATCTACTTTTCAACATTCTTATGCAAACTAAGCTACATATTGTTACCTATACGCATAGCTCCAGAGAGAGTCTTGATGAAACAAAAAAACAAACATTTGCATACAAAATCATATATCATCGTCACACCACAAGCTTTACAGCTTCATCTACTTTTTAAACATCCGTAAGCAAACTAAGCTTCATATTGTTAGCATCTATAAGCATAGCTCCAGAGAGAGTCTTGATCAAACATGCATAGACATATCACAAATCACCTATCATCATCATCACACAAGATCTACAGCTACATCTACTTGTTAACATTCTGAACCAAACAAAGCTTCAAAGTTACCTCTTTTCCCCGAGGCTGGAGCTTCCGGGAGACCAACAACCTGTAACCTTGTCTTAATCACATCTAAAGGGCAAACGAAAGTCGCAGCAATCGCCCCTGAAAAAACCTCCCCAAACCAAATCAACCCAACAACGAGACTCAGGAGAAAAGAAACTGAAACAAAGATCATCAAAACTGAACCTGCTGTAGCTCCGGCGCCGGCGTTACAGGCGGCTTCTCGAATGCTCCGGTAATCAAAGGACGACGAGCTCTCGTTCTCATTCTCAGTCATCTCCACGTGATTTTGATTAAAAACCCTAAAAATCTATCAATCAATCTCAAAAAGTTTGAAAACGAGATCTCTAAGTAGTTGATGAACTCGGATGATTATAAACAGTTCCCGTCGTTATTGACATTGACATTGACCCGACCCGGAAATAGTCGGGGCGGAACGTGCGGGAATGGTAAAAAGGAAGAGACTTTGTGCCCTTCTTCTTCTTAAACAGGGTCGCGTGTGGTTTAAGCGTTTAAGGTTAAAACACAAAGAAAAGGTTGTTTTTTTTTTGTTCTATCTTATAACGTTTTGAAAACAAATCTGGTTGATTTGATTCTGAAGAGAGGAAAGTGTCCACACTTGTTTTGTTACTTTGGCATCAACACACAGTTCAAGAAGAAAGTTGAACACTTTCGGCTCTGCTAAATGCTTAATCTCTTTCCTTGTTTTACAGTTAAAAAGAAAAAAAAAGAGTGGATGTGTTACTAAAAAAAGTTGATTAATAAACAAAAATTAGAATAACAATCTCACATTGGAAAATTAGAACCAATGATGGAAATAAAGAATATTTCACTTTTGCATAAAGAATATGAAACTTTGATTCATGCTTATAGAGTGTGAAGATCCTCTCTTTTTCTTTCCGAGTATGGAGATCCTTCAGCATCTAGATATAGTTTAAATTGGTAAAAGTGATGTCTATGTTAACAGAATAACATGTTTTCTAATCTTGTCTAGAATAATTCCTATAATATGAGGATTTGTTCTCTAATTTTGTGATCTAACATATTCTACAAACAATGAAAAAAATCCAGAAAAATTAAGACGTTGTTGTCTTTCTTTGGCAATGGTTTATGTCGACTCTGTACCATCGGTTTAGCTATTTAAGTGCATTAAACAGAGTATATGTTGTTGATGAAAAAGCATAATTGATCACAAAATCAATCTTTGTTTCATTGGTTTTCTTCTTAGTTACATTGTATGTCCTTTTGAGTCAGTTTGCAGTTTTGTTTATTATAATTTCTGATCACTTGACTTATGTTTCAATGACAACTAGGAATGTACAATACAATACAATCAACACAAAACAGAGAACTTTCTTTTCACATCCTCTTGGTTTTACATGCCATCTTTCTTTAGCCAAATCAAAAACAAAAAACGTTAAGACAACCAAAAATGCATCGTCAAGCTTCAAGTATTGTAAGAACCAAAACTGAAAACCAAACAAAGGCCAAGAGTGATTTATAAAAAGGTCAATCATTTACATATGAAGAGTGGAATTTAAAGCTTCACACTTTCGGATTTGCAGAAAATGGGTATTCTCAATCTTGCGGTGATCATCAAGAACCCTGGAGACTCCGCTCAGTTCCTCCTCGAGAAGCAAAAACAGCCGGTGGCATTTGGGGATGAAGCTTACGACTCCTTCGTCGATTCCCATCTCTGGGACTTGCCATCAACAGATCTACCAGCTCTAGAAGGCGGAATCAGATCCAGACTTGCTTTCTCTGTTGTTGAATCATGCTCAGATGATGTCGATTTGAAGAACTTCGACTTAGACACTAGTCTGAATCGAGTAAGTGTTGTGATTCTACACTACACTCTCTCTCTCTCTATATATGTCTCGCGTTTTCTCATTGTTCTCCTGAGTAAATGCAGCTGTTAGCGAGTTTAGGGATTGAGTTTAGCAATGTGGGAGAGTGGAGTTTCGTCAGGTATGTTGTGGAGCCTGAGTTTGGACCTGACTCATGTGTCCGTACTTGTTTTCTCGCCGGCAAGCTGTTGGATACAGATCAAAGTTTACAAGGTTGTCCCTTTATCCGATAATGTTTTGTTTGTTTCGTGATTTTAATCTTTCAAGAGGTTGTGGAAGTAGAGAAGTAGACTCACTCGTTTATTGTATTGTTAGTGCAGGCAACTGTAAGTGGATGTCCATGGAAGCTTGCTTTGACTGTCTTGTAGATGCTAAACCGGGTAGTGATCGTGTTGGATCATTAGTACTACTTGGACTTGGGGATGGTTCTATGAAGCAGAAGTTGTCACCTTCTCTGCCTGTCCAGGTCTGTTGCTACCAGACAATCTTATGAATATCAGGAAAATATCTAATTAGAATCCTACTTTCATGTTTTTTTTTGTATCTCAGGAATATCCACCTGGTGTTATGGTTGTGCCAATGCGTAGCAGGACATTGAAACCTTTCACGACAACTAATCTGGTTGTGTTTGCTCCAGAAAATGTTTCAGTGGACGATCAAGAGACAGGTTTTGTAACTCATGGGGATGCGTTGATAGTGGATCCTGGATGCCACTACAAACTCCACATGGAGGTTTGTCACTAGCCATGTGTAGTTTTCGCTCTTCGTATTATATATCCTTTGTTTCTCTAGGAATGGATATACAAAAACTCTTCTCACCATCTTCAAAGATTTGGTCTGGACGTTTGTCATAACAAACTGTTCATTAACTGCATTGCTTTGTCTTGATCCAGCTCAAGAAAATTGTTGATGCTTTACCTAGAAAGCTAATTGTCTTTGTTACACATCACCATCGTGATCACGTTGGTGGTATGAATCTCTTCTTTTCTGTCCTAGTTTGGTAGATTATTTTGTTTTCCCTCTTACTCTCTCTCTCTTTTAAAATCAAACTCAAATTTCTTTATTGACTACGATCTACCTCTTCATTCATGTTTCAGGTCTTTCTGCTATACAAGAAAGCAATCCTGATGCTATTCTAGTGGCACATGTCAAAACTAGGAATCGCATTGGTATCATTCTTCAGTATAGTGTATTAGTGTGTTCCATTCTTGTAAACCTAACTGCGTATTATGTCCGAATACTTTTGTGATTTCAGATGGTTGGTCTGGTAAATATACCGCAGTTTCTGGAGGAGAAAACATCTATGTCAATGGTCAGAGTTTGACCGTCATTTTTGCTCCGGTACCTAACCAGCTACTTTAAAAATCTTGCTTGACCCTTAGATTTGCTGCTCTGTTGGAAAGTATACTGTTTAGTAAACTATTAACCAAGAAAACATACTCTCCCAGGGACACACAGATGGCCATATGGCACTACTTCATAACTCCACTCGTTCTCTGATTGTTGGTGATCATTGTGTTGGGTAAGACGAGGGCAACTTCACTAAATCTCTGTTGCTATAGTGAACATAGAGTGACTCAACAAAATGTCAATGACCAGTTTGGTTGTTTCAGTAAAGGAAGTGCTTTCTTGGACATAAGGTCAGGTGGTAACATGACGGTAAGTGCTAAGTAGCCTTGGAAGCTTGGTAGTATGCTCACGCTGTTTTCTATTTCGAATGGTTCAGTAGTATCAATGTAAGTAGCACAACTTTCCTTTTTTCACTTGCAGGAATACTTTCAAACGACGTATAAATTCCTGGAGCTTTCTCCACATGTAGTGATTCCCATGCATGGAAGAGTCAATTTGTGGCCAAAACACATGCTTTGTGGATATCTCAAGTATGAATATGCTATTGTAGATAGAATCTGACTTTCTAAAAAAATCTGTTGATGTTTTTTTTGTCTGTTAGTTGATCGGATATAACTGAGGAAAGTTGATAAGGTAGTGATCTTGTTTTACAGAAACCGCAGGAGCAGAGAGGAATCTATCCTAAAGGCCACTGAGGATGGAGCTCAGACTTTGTTTGACATAGTTTCTAATGTGTACTCAAAAGTGGATCGCAGTTTCTGGTTAGCCGCAGCGTCAAACGTGAGGCTGCATATCGACAACCTGGCTGTAGAAAACAAATTACCAGATGTAATATACTCCTTTTTTGATCTAAATGAAAATGCATACAAAATGTGTGTGCGTCCTTAACCTTACTACTACTGCTTCACAATGTTTTCATATGTTTGATTTTGATTCAGGGATTCTCAGTCCAGAAGTTCAAAGCAAGTTGCGGATTTAGTTTTATGGGACGGTGGACAGCAGGTTATATCGGTAGCCGGATTCCATTCAAGATCAATACACCAGGTTTAGTCATGTCAGTGATAGTTGCAGGAGCTGGTTATTTTCTTCTCTACACTTGCAAAAGGAAGAACACTATTGAATCTTGATTAGTGAAGGCCTGTGATTACAGCTTATTTATCCATGTGTGTTCCTTTTGGCAGAATGATAAGTCCCTTTGATTTATCAAATGACCAATACATTATATTATACTACCATCTAAAGACATCTTTAGATTCACATTTCTATTTCTGAGAAGTAGTTTTGGTAAGATCTCCTTGTTATGAGCTTGGACTTCATCATTATTAGAGTAATAATACAAACACTCCCAAAAAAAAAGGACAATGGAAAGTTGACTTTAAACAATCTCTAATTGCTAAGTAGTTGGAATTCTAAACTGACCTTTTGGATACATATATGAAAACTTTTTAATGAATTTTTTATTTGAATGATATATTTTTAGTACACGTTTATGAGTTCAAAGATTTAAAAGTGTTTAGAAATTTGTTTCTCGACCAGGACATGTCCCACCTTAGTAAACCTGATGATACATTAAACTGAAGAAGCATTTGTCCAATACGTACCGACCATCTGGGAAAAAGCAAACATTATCTCATCGACGCGTCACATAAGGATAGAGGTAAAAAAGCAATCGAAGTTTTGTAATCAACGTTAAATTTGGAAAAAAATTACGTGTTTCCAATATATATCTCGATATATTTTTTAAATAAATATTTATAATATAGGAGTATTTTTATTCAAATTTATGATTTTTTAATGGAAGTTTTCCATTTTATAGAAAATACCTTTTATTTTAGAGAAAAATATAGAAAATATTAGATCTTGTCTTTATGTTTAAAGATAAAAATATTACATCCTGTCTTTATCATAGAAATATACATTGGAACAAATTCATCTTTCTAATAAAAAAATTCTAGTTTTTGAGAAAATATAAAAATAGAAATAGAGGTAAGTTGGCGGTGGTTTAACATTTTCTGGAATGTATGTTACTAATTACTGACATTATTTTATTTTCAAGCTATGCATATGCTCATTTCTTGAAAACTATATTTAATTTCTAATTAAATATTTGCGTACATAAATAAGCATCGTGGAATAAATTAATTCAACAAAAAAGTGAAATTAACGTTGATTAAAAAGACCTTACTGTAGCCAAAATTATTGAATCCTAGAAGCCATTAATTAAACTTTCTTAAAAACCTTTTATAAAATAAAAATTGGTAATACATATTGAATTTTAAGGTAACCAAATTATAGAATCCTAATACCATCAACTGGAAAAAAATTGGTAATACATATTGAAATTTCAAAATTGACCAATTAAAAGTGGATTACCCACCCGATAATATGATTTTGGAAACGGAGGCGAAGAAAATAAACAAGAAATATTCCGACTAGATATTAACGGTCACGATTAAATACCAAATAAATCTGACGGCTAATAACTCATACTCACTTAAAAAATAAAAATAAAAATGTTTTGAACCGGGGAAAATGTAAACTCCGAACACACGCGCATTTTAGCGAGTCATCATTTATATTTCCGAAAATACCCTCCAACCCACCATTAATTTACCAAAAAAACAACTCTTGAGCGTCCTTCTTCTTCACCCTTATATATAAACAAACCTTTGGCCTTTCTCTGGCGGTCTCAGAACATAAACAAAAACATCACCGCCGGTAAAAATTTCCGGCGATCTCTGAAAGAGTCGAGAAAATCTTCGGGTTTGTACGGGAAAGATCGATTTAAGAGTGCACCGATCAATGGTATTTCGCGGCGAGATGACGACGAGGACGAGACCAGAGCGACCAAAGACTCTCCATAACTTCTCGCTCCCGAGCTTGAAGTGGGGGAGTCAGCGGCATCTCACGTGCTCGAAGATCGAATCTACAAGCATCGTTGGTGGTTCCGGCGATCACCGACTCCGACGCCGATCTCCGCCTCTGAGATTCTCTGGTTCCTCTTTCTCGATCGGCGAGTCTGATCACCGGTTGAAGAACGCAGCGTACGAATCTGTGGAGGACGGCGAGGAGGAGGAGGAGGAAGGAGGAGGGATCGAGGAGTTCAGGGTGAAGATCATGTCGGATCTGAAGACGGTGAGGGATAAGATGACGCAATCGATGTATGCTCTCGGGGAGCAAGACGAAGAGAAGAAGACCGGCGAGGTTTCTCCGGTGAAGCCATGGAATCTCAGGAAACGAAGAGCGGCGTGTAAGGAGCCAGTTGAGGAGAGGGTAGTGAATCCGAGGGTGGTGGAAGCCGGTGACGACGACGGCGAAGGAGATGGTGATGATGGTGAAGAGACCCAAGTTCTCCGTGAAGCTGTCGAAGAAGGAAATCGAGGAGGATTTCATGGCGGTTGTGGGTCACCGACCACCGCGCCGGCCGAAGAAACGGCCAAGGACTGTTCAGAAGAAACTCGATGTAAAGTCTTTAGCTTTTGCAGGTTTTTGATGAAACCTTTTGATTTGGTTTGTTTGATTGTCTGATCTGATTGAAAGTTTGGTTCTTTGTTTGTTTGTTTTATTCTCCGGTGGCTACAGAGCTTGCATCCTGCGTTTTATCTGACTGAAGTGACGGTTGATGATTATAAGGTGGAAGATGAAACCAAGGTATGATCATCATCATCATCATCAATACTTTGTTGTTATATTTTGAAAGAGTTCTGAATCTCTCTGCTTTTCTTTTTCTGAATATGCAGAGATGATTGCCGTTGAAGTTCCATAGAGTTGTCAAATATTTGAATTTGGGTAAAGTCTGGAAGCTGCTTTTCGTTTTCTCAGTGATTCCTATTTCTTCTCAAGTTGTTCCAAATAAACTGTACAAAAAAAGCTATGGTGGACGTGTAGGTTTCTGTTGATTAATACATAATAAAGTTTCATTTCACAAAAAAAAAAAGCATACAATAGCTCTTCAGAGATGTTTTAAATGTTGTCAAGGAAGTTTCTCTCAAGATCTCAGATTTATCACATGCTTAAACGTTATCGCTTAGCATCTTCTATCGATGCACCGCAGATTTTAAATAAATTTTGTGAAATTAAAAATTCAAAAATAAAAATATAAACTCTCAAAATCGTGCTTATATATATATTGACAGTCAAAAGTAATAGTCATCTTTTAATTTAAAACTTTATTTTGGATAAATTTTATGAAATTATTCATCGTTTTTTACTTTTTTAATTTTACAAAATCTATCCAAAATGACATTGTTTTGATAAATTTAATGTATGACTAATACTTTCAAAAAATATTACATTGTCTCTCAAAATCGTGCTTATTTATATATTGACCGCTAAAGGTGTTAGTCATCCGTTAATTTATCAAAGCGTCAGTTTAAATAAATCTGTAAAATTTAAAATTTTAAAAATAAATTATAGACTCTCAAAATTGTATTTATATATATTGACTCTCAAAGCATGACTAACACCTTTGACAGTCAATATAATATAAATACAATTTTGAGAGTCTTATTTTATTTTTAAATTTTAAATTTTACAGATTTATTTAAACTGACGCTTTGATAAATTAACGGATGACTAACACTTTTAATGGTCAATATATAAATAAACACGATTTTGAGAGACTATGTAGTATTCTTGAAAGTGTTAGTCATACATTAATTTATTTCAAAACAATGTCATTTTGGATAGATTTTGTAAAATTAAAAAAAGTAAAAAAACGATGAATAATTTCATAAAATTTTATCCAAAATAAAGTCTTCTGAATAAATTAAAAGATGACTATTACTTTTGACTGTCAATATATATATAAGCACGATTTTGAGAGTTTATATTTTATTTTTGAATTTTTAATTTCATAAAATTTATTTAAAATGAATATTTTTTTGGTAAATTAACGGATGACTAACATTTTTAACGATCTATAATATAAATAAACACGATTTTGATGAGTTTATGTATGTTTTTTTTTTTGAGATTTTTTGTTTTGAGTTTAAATGTGAAATCGCACTCACTATAAAGTTTGGTGAAGGAAATAACACGGACGCATGAAAGTTCAGTATAGTATTTTAAATTTATTTCACAGAGGAAACATAAATGTTTTGTGAGATTACGTCGGTTTTCATGTTCATCTACGTTATGCAACCAGACTGCAGTTATACAGTTCTAGGAACAGCTTAATGACGAAGAGAGTTTTGTGGCGTAATGTTCTTTGAGATTGAGTCTGGTGCAAGGAGTTTTCTTTGGCTTCTATGCTCGGATAGAACACAGATCGTTAAACTTGAAAAGGCTGATAGTGTTTTTTGATTCTTAGGAGAGTGCCAATTGGCTTAGTGTGGGGACTTATCCTTCTTTTTCCTTTCCCGCGTCGGCTTCGTTTCCACTTTCCCGAGTTTTTAGTGCTTTGACTCGTTCTTGCCGGTTAATATCTTCCTGGTTTGGTTTAACCAGATAAACATCTGGTTAAGAAATCGCCGTGCTTGACCTGACTCTTCCGAGGTGGACTCTTGTTGGCTGATTTATGGCCCAAATAGGACCAGAATTCTCTTATATTTTAACTGAGAAATCATTTTATTGTTCTGGTTACGTGTTAATCACTCGTAAAATTTAAAAATTTATTAAATCTAAATTAAAAATAAGTCTATAAACAATTAATATCAATTTCCAAATAATCTTATATGATATAACAAACAATTATTTATGGTAACTATTTATCAAATTTATAGAAATAATAATAATGTTTAATTAATTATATTTTATATTTATAAATTATATAAAATAATGAATAATTTTTTTAATAGAAAACAATATAAATAATTTCATATTGTGTTAAATATTAATATTTTTATATAGAAAATTATATTCATATTATACTATATATTAATTGAGAAATCACACTAGTAATTTTTGCTTATAAGTATAATTTAAAAAAATTAATATAATTTGATTAGTTGATAATATTTTTTATTTTTTTTTGTTTTAGTTAGATATCAATATGCAAGGTAACTCTTGAACCCATTAATAAAAGTTACAAAAGTGCACGGAAAATATTTTAAAAATAATTTTTATGGTAACTAATTGTATAATTATAGAAAATAAGTTTCATAAATTAATTTATTTCAATCAATTATTTATTTATAATTTTATAAAATACTTTAATATATTTTATAGAAATAAATATAAAGGTTATATATTATTATAAAAAGAATTATATTTTTATGTACGACATTATTAAATTTTTTATGTTTCTTAAAGCCCACACATGAATTATGAATTATTTATGAAGATTTTGAAATTACTTATAAAAAATTTTAAAATATTTTTTGTCGAGTCTTCAAATTATTTAATTAAATTTTCTAAATCATTTATAAGATTGTTACTAAATTATTTATAGAATTTTATAAATTTGTTTATTGGACTTATAAATTGTTTGTAAATAATTCTAAATCTATTTATTATTGTATAAATGTATACTGATAATGATTTTATAAATTATATATATATATATATATAATTATTTCATACTTCTTATCATATACTAAAAAAGTCATATAAGTGATTTTGAGTTTCTACACTTATATGTAAAATCTTAAAAATTGCTAAAAAAATTTAAAAAAAAATTAAAAACGAACCAATCGCGGATCGCCAAGTATCAGTGGGGCCCGCGAACAGTACATGAACCCCTTGAGAACAACTCTTAATTAGGAGTTTTAGGAGGTGGTTCTTAAGGGTTTTGGTGGGCCCCACCCGTTAATAACCCCTTAAGAACCCCTCCGTAATCATGCTCTTAGAGCATTATTATCCCTAGTTTCTTAAGGGGTTCTTGCACTGTTTGCGGGCTCCATTGACATGTGGGACCCGTGAACATTGCAATAACCGCTTCCTAAAACTATTAAATAAGAACCGTTTTTTGAGGGTTTCTTACACTGTTCACGGGTCCCACTGACATGTGATGACCCGTAATTGGTTCATTTTTATTTTTTTATTTATTTTTTTTAATTATCAAAAAAAAAAATAGGAACCCCAAATGGAGTTCCATGGATAATGATGCTCTTAGTGACTACGATTTTAACCGATTTGTACCATTAATACAACTGTTAAAATTAGCGTGTTTGTGGGACTATCATTAATTTAATAATAAATTAACAATACTGACACTTTATATAATTATAAAATATAAAAGTCATTATTATAATAAATATAAAAATATATTATATTAAAGTTTATAATATAAATTAGAATATAATATTTATATATTTTAATATTTATATTATCTCAATTTAAAATTTATGTTTATATATTTATATAGTTATTTTAAAAAGTATTTTTATTTATCATTCCACAACCACAAATGGTAACTAAACTAGTTTTTGATTTTGAAAGGTTTAGAGTGGTGTAAAATGATTTAATTTTTTTTTGTGATTGTTGTAAAACATTATAACTGCTATCACCCGTAGACCATGTGTCTGTGGATGGTAACAAATTTTTTTGTCAAACCTAGAACTAGGTTTTGATTAGCTTCGTTAAAATGTGATATTTTATTTTATAAATTTTTAATTTCAGCAAAAAAATATATTTTATATAGATATAATTTTGTAGTAATCACATTTACCTTTTTGGAAATTATTCTTATCTGTATTACAATGAATTTTCATAATTATAATAACAGTCTTATTGTACAATTTTTTTATTTTATTTGTGTAACTAATAATTTAATTATTATTTTATGTAACAGTTGAAATTTGTTTAAAAATAGAGTATCCTAAGAATTTTTTGTTTGTTTATTAATCAAAATTTAGTTATATTATTTACGGGAAACAGAGGCTGAGATTCGCGGCGCAACGATTGGCTATGGTCCGGACAAGATCTAGATTCGGTTGCATTAGAGCATGATTATCCAAGGTTTTTAAGATGAGCTTTTGCACTGTTCGCGGATCCCACTGACATATGAGGCTCATAAACAGTGCAAGAATCACTTCTTAAAACTACTAAATAATAAGAATCAGTTTTAGAGAGTTTTTTACACTGTTTGCAGGCTCCACTGATACGTGGTGGCCTGCGATTGGTTCGTTTTTAATTTTTTTTAATGAGAAAAGAAAAAATTAAATGATGCCCTTACATGTTTGTGGTTCGGTTCGCTATTTTTATATACAGATAACGTCAAGCAAACCAAAGAGTCAATCACTCCGGTTTAAAATTTGATAAAACCGGAAAAGAAAGCAACGTCTCGTCCCCACCAATTAAACCCTAGAGGGCTAAGTCCACTTTTCTGTTACTTTTGTCAGTTTCGGCGCCATGGCTCCCAAAGACGATAAATCCGATGAATCTGTGAAGCTCTTCCTCAGCATCGGTTTGGACGAGAAAACCGCAAGCACTACCATCAACAACCCCAAGGTCACCGCTAATCTCACCGCCGTTATCCACGAGGTACCGTTTCTAATCTCTACTCCTCCTCCTTCTTCTCCCCTCGCTACTGTTGTATTCGAAATTTGATTGAAGATGACTAAGTATCCTTATTTGACTGAATCCAAATTTTATGAACTCAATTCGAGATTCTTAGTTTGATTGATGATTTTGATTCTTTGCATGTATGCATCTGATGTAATTTGATCTCATTACTTGGTTCATCTTGTGCACAGGCTGGTGTCACTGATGGGTGTGATCGAACTACTGGAAATCTACTCTACACGGTGAGATGGTTTTGTGATTTATCGTCTTTTTTTAAATTATGAAATGTAAATTGCCTTGAAACTTATTGAGGTTGTATGTGAAACAGGTGGCGACTAAGTACCATTCAAATGTTCATATGCATCGTCCTACATTGTTCAAGTACATTGTCTCCTCCAAGGTGAGCACGTGTCACCTTGATCGATAAGTCTCTGCAGCTGGAATATTATCCATCTGCAGCAGCTGTTTTGTTGATGGGAAAACTGGCGAATGTTGTTTTGATTCTCTCTGTATGATGAAATCTGCAGATTAAAACTCCAGCACAATTGGATGCTGCAGTTTCGTTTTTTGACAATAACGCTCCTGAGGAATTCAAGCTAAATGAATTTGAGGAGGCGTGTGGTGTTGGTAAGAGCGTTTGTGTCTTATTAGCTGGGATTATATTTATTTCTTAATGATAGCATGTATAGGGTTTCTGTTTTCTTTATTAAAATGGTGCTTAGAGGTTATATATTGTTGTGTGTTTCTGTGGATTTGGAGATGAGATCTTAATTATCTTTTTGGAACAGGGGTTGAAGTTTCTGCAGAAGATATTGAGAAAGCAGCTGAAGAAGTTTTTAATGAGAATAAGAGTGCAATATTGGAGCAGCGCTATCGAACTAATGGTTAGTCTGTGCGGTTTATCTGTTAGGCTTATCCTTCTGTGCATTTCTCTATATTTTTTTTCACATAACCAACATATTATGTTTTTTAGTTGAACTTGATGTATTTGTGTTGTGTAGTGGGTCAATTGCTTGGACATGTCCGGAAAAGTTTGCCATGGGCAGATCCTAAGATTGTAAAGGCGAGTTCACCATTTTAGCACACTGCCTTCTTTGCTAGCTACAAACGAATCTTAGTTTTCTTATCCAGCCGTATGTCTGCAACAGGACGTCATAGACAGAAAAATGTTTGAACTGCTTGGTGAGAGAACTGCTGCGGATAATGAAAAACCTACAAAAAAGAAGGAGAAGAAGGAGAAACCTCCTGCCAAAGCTGAAGTAATAGGAGTTTTTCGTAATGTGTTTTCTTTTGTGTTCATTAGTTCTTCATTTTTATTGCTTGTTTATAGGAAAAGAAAGCTGCCGTGGAAGCTGCCCCAGAGCCATCTGAAGAGGAGCTTAATCCATATTCTATATTCCCTCAGCCAGAGCAAAATTTGATGGTACGGCACTGCTTTTGATTATTTCCGACATTTTAGTCTACTGAGATCTTAAGAATCCTCTCCTATTGATTATGCACTTCTAGGTGCGGATTAGGTGATAACAAGAGTAGAATATATTTATTTGTATTGCTTGCACCTGTTTTTGTGATGATCTGGGAAAAACTTCTTAGACGATGTTGTAAACGATATCACTAGCTCTTGTGAAACTGGTAAAATGAGAAAGATACAGCTTTTGAAGAAAATGCATGATGTCAATATGTTTGATGTGATATTCTCGTTTCTTCATGGGTAAATTCATAGAGCATTGCCATGTCACATATGCTCATAGGGTTTCGCTGGTTAGCAATGTTTAGTTAGTAGTTACCATTAATTTTTACGTATTCTCAGGTTCACACAGAAGTCTTTTATAGCGATGGCTCTGTGCTCAAATGTAACAATAAGAAGGAAGTGCTTGATAAACATCTCAAGGTGACTGGAGGGAAGGTCTATACCCGGTTCCCACCTGAACCAAATGGTTATCTACATATTGGACATGCAAAGGTAAGATTGACATAGATATGGTTGTTAGATACTTTGCATGATGACATATGATTGGTAAGACCTACCTTTTTGGTCATATCTGATGTTTGTTCTTTCAGGCTATGTTTGTCGATTTTGGTCTTGCAAAGGAGCGAGGGGGCTGTTGTTATCTTAGGTAAGAATACTTATTTGCTTTTACGTCTCTATAGCAATCACTGTTTCTCGTATAACGACATAGTCCATTCTCGTAAACATCTGATATTTTCCAGATATGATGATACAAATCCCGAAGCAGAAAAGAAAGAGTACATTAATCACATTGAAGAAATTGTTAACTGGATGGGTTGGGAACCTTTCAAGGTATTCTTACTATTAAGTACGATAACTTTGATTATAATTCTTATTTTCTTATATCTATCTAATTTTTCCCATTGTTTTCTTCTAGATTACGTACACCAGTGATTATTTCCAAGAATTGTATGATTTGGCAGTCGAATTGATTCGGAGAGGCCATGCTTATGTTGATCATCAGGTTGAATCAATTTCTAACCTTCAAATTTATGGATTCATGTTACCTTTTCCAGTCAACTTTAATGCGTTAGTTTTAAGCTGCACTGCGACTTACACCACACAGAACTCATTCTCTCTACATTGTTGATTTTTAACTTTCAGAATGCTGAAGAGATAAAAGAGTACAGAGAGAAGAAAATGAATAGCCCCTGGAGGGACAGGCCGATTGAAGAATCTCTTAGACTTTTTGACGAAATGAGACTAGGAAAGATTGAGGAAGGGAAAGCAACACTGAGAATGAAGCAGGATATGCAAAATGATAATTGCAATATGTATGACCTTATTGCCTATCGTATAAAGGCAAGTGAAAACAAACATTTTCTCTGGTTGCAGAAGAATCTATTTTCCCCATTCTTTGGATATCTTATTTGTTTGTATGCTTTGCAGTTCACACCTCATCCGCATGCTGGTGACAAATGGTGCATCTATCCAAGCTACGATTTTGCGCACTGCACTGTTGACTCTCTCGAGAATATAACACATTCGGTTTGTCCCTTTCTAGGTCTTTTGGCTATTTGCTTCCAATATAAAATCCTATTCTGTATCTTTATCTTTGTTGTTCTAACTTTTTCAGTTTTTTATCTCCATAAAATGTAGCTCTGTACTCTTGAATTCGAAACCCGACGGGCCTCATATTACTGGCTATTACATTCCCTGGATCTCTACATGCCGTATGTGTGGGAATATTCGCGTCTGAATATCACGAACACTGTAATGTCCAAGCGTAAGGTTGGCAAAATACTCAACTTCCTACTTGCTAGTGAACCACTTTGAACAATTTATTCGGAGAATCATTTACTGGTTATATCATTTTTTGTTCTTCTTTTCCTGCAGTTGAATTACATTGTGACAAACAAGTACGTTGATGGTTGGGATGATCCTCGTCTTTTGACACTTGCTGGTCTGAGGCGGAGGGGTGTGACTCCTACTGCGATCAATGCTTTTGTACGCGGAATGGGCATTACCAGAAGGTTTGCTATTTCTCCATATCACAAGTTCCTCACTAAATTTGGCATATCTTAATCTTATTTATTGAATCTGCTGCCTGTTTTTGTATATTGAAGTGATGGTAGCATGATACATGTGAGTCGTCTTGAGCATCATATCAGAGAAGAGTTGAATAAAACGGCTCCCCGCACTATGGTGGTACTTAACCCTCTTAAGGTGGTCATCACCAATTTGGAATCAGACAAGGTTATGGAGCTTGATGCCAAAAGGTGGCCTGATGCTCAGAACGATGACCCCTCTGCATTCTACAAGGTGAACTGTGTTTCACATATACTAGTAACTACACGTAATGGAACATTTCCTGATCTTTCTTTTGGTGGTTGTTGATTAGGTTCCCTTCTCTAGAGTTGTTTACATTGATCAGTCTGACTTCCGAATGAAGGATTCAAAAGATTATTATGGGCTTGCCCCTGGTAAATCAGTCTTGCTAAGGTATAGAAAAGGACACTTCCGTTTTCATCATTACTACTTTGGCGTTGAATTTGATTCATCTGTGACTATGTACTTCCTCCCGATTTGCAGATATGGTTTCCCAATCAAGTGCACCAACGTTGTCTTTGCTGATGACAATGAAACCATTCGTGAGATTCATGCAGAGTATGACCCTGAGAAAAAGACAAAGCCAAAGGTTCTTTTCCTTAGCCATCATTATAGTTTCTGCAGTTCCACCGTCTCTTATTAACAGGTCCTTTTTTCCCCTGCAGGGTGTTCTACACTGGGTTGCTGAATCTTCCCCAGGAAAGGAGCCTATAAAGGTCGAAGTCCGGTTATTTGAGAAACTCTTTAACTCCGAGGTATGTATCCTTCTCTAGCTTTTGTTGTAGTAACAAAGACTTTTATCTGAGCTTAAATTGTGTTTAATCATAACAGAACCCGGCTGAACTCAATGATGATTGGCTTACTGACATTAACCCAAACTCCAAAGTGGTGGTTTCTGATGCATATGCTGTATCAATCCTGAAAGATGCTGCGGTCGGGGACAGATTCCAGTTCGAGAGGCTAGGTATTATTTCTTCTGTTTTAAGATCGTAAAAAGTGCTTGCATTTATATTTCTGTCTAATCTTGATGACCAACACTGATACAAGTTTGAACCATAACTTGTGACGTATCAGGTTATTTTGCGGTGGACAAGGACTCTGAGCCTGGAAAGCTTGTGTTTAACAGGACGGTCACACTCAGAGACAGTTATGGGAAAGGTGGGAAGTAAAAAGACTACACACTTTGTTGGACAAAACTTTTATTTAAACAGTAGATGAAAACTTTGTTTGATACGCACGTTGTGCAACAGTTAGATTTGTTTTCTTGAGCTTGTTTCATTGTGGATGGTGAAAAATGTTGTGTTTAGTTCTCATCTTTCGAAAGAGAAGAAAGTTTTTAAATCTTCAGATAACTTATGTCTGATATTAGTGCCGCAAAAAGTTACAGAAAGCTCTTGTGCCAGATGGAACAAAAAGGCAGAGTTTAGTGTCTTTACGCATGTGAACTCTGTTTCATTTGAAGATCGAAAATGCACTACTTTGATGGAGATGTTGTGATAGGTTTCATTCAACGTGTCCTGCTCCTTCTGCACGTAATTCAATTTTGTTATCCACTTGACCACCACTAAAAGCTTCAGTGTTGGAACAACACTGAAGCACAACTTTACACAAGGAATAAAGAATTTGATGTTTATCATATTATTGATATTATTATTCTTTTTTTCATTAAAAAGATATTTTTACAAATATTTTAAAGGTTTTTAGATTAATTAAAATATTAATTTTCACATTTCAAAACTCTACCCCGTTCCTCAACTCTAAACCCTAAATCCTAGATTAATTAACTTTAAGATCGTAAGTGTATTTTTCTTCTTAAACGTAAAGATAAAAATAATTTAAATAAACTTGAAAAATGATAGTAAGAATATAATATTTTAGACAAGATCGAATACGATAAGGACAACTTTAGGATATGAGGCAATGGAGCAAAGTTTATTAGAAAAATTGATCCCTCATCTGATCTTTTGGTACATCACAATATTTTTTCTTTTAATAAAAGTTATATCACCAATGTTTAGGATATAAGTTGTATTCCGAGAAATGTCAGAAAAACGGCTAATTCTGGCATTTAAACCTTATATAATAAATTAGTCCAAAATTTCATAAGTGTTAAATAAAGTTATGTGAGAAATCTGTGTTTGGATTTCGGTCTCCGACAGTTTACATGGTACTTTAGTAACATGTAATCTAACTACATTATGATAATAGTCGGAATGTATTTTAAGCTTGAATCAGATATTGTGAAACCCAATTTACTCTATAACACTAAGTGCTTTTTTTTGATGCAGGTTGAATCATCCAATAAGACATATTAAAAAAGTATCAAAGAAAACATAAGCAACATGTGTCATTTACTCAATTTTTTTTTGCGCAAGTATCATTTACTTAATTTAGTCACTACTTCTATAGGTTAAACAATTAGGAGCAACGCTTTCCAAAATAGGTTTTTTAATATTAAAACAATAATGTCTTCGTCTGATTAATTCAACGTTATAGCTAGCTGAAATGACAGTCCAAGGTTGCGTGATTACTGGTTTTTAGTTTTTACTCGAGCTGGTGTCTTACGATTCCAAAAAAAAAAAAAACACTGTTTCACGAAACTACACCCTAAAATTTATTGGAGTTATTAGGTGATTCTTATGTTGATAATTACAAGTTACAACAGTGTTCGTTGGTCAATAAGTTTGACTGATTTACACTACTATTCCAACAAAAACATCTTCGAACAAGTTTGACCATCTAACAGTTTATGGCCGATGGTTTCTCCAATTTCCATTTTCGTTTGGATTCCCCCGGAAGTGACGGACGGTCGTGATGTTGTTGTAGTAGACTAAAATAGTGAACATGCATGTAAAGTAAACGACGACTAAGTATCTACATACATGTTTTTATAACACGTTTTTCTTTTCCATCTACTATATTGTATGTAAGATAAGTCGTTTAAAATGATATAATACGAATGTGATCCATAGAAAACTTGCATTATTGGAGATGAGAAGGAGACAGCGCATGCCAAGACTTTCATCGCTGTCAAAACCAATGATATATATATATATGTACTAGTGTCTTCCTGACCTCTTGAAAATTTATTTAATGGTTTATTTGCAACTTTATAATACATTCATTTTTGGGTCGTAATCATTCTAAAGTTTCCATTAACTGACCTCCAAAAATTTAAAAGACTCTTAAAACTTTTCATTTGGAAGTAATGAAAAGGAAGTAAGTACATCCATGTAATTCATGATTATACACATCATTACTGAAAATAAAAAAACTATCTCAAGTTGAAGCTATTGTGGGACTATATATATATATCTTCAACTAATTTCGTCTTTATTATCTTTTTTAAAGCCACGTATATCGATAGTGAACAAGCTCCTCTAATGTAAACGGCTATATGCAATGGATTTATACGTAATATGTCAAGTCGAAAGAGATTGATTTAATTTACGAATTTACAGACTGTATACTGTTTTTAGTCAAGGCATTCCAAATCGAACAATTCTCTCTAATATAACTTCTTAAGTTTTTGTTACCAAAATAAATTAAAAAAAAAATAATTGAAATAATTTTTTTTTTGTTTTTCAAAATTTTAATATTTTTTTCAATTTTAAACTTCAGCTCCAAAACTTATCTCATAACTCTAAATTTTAATTATATATTAGCTAACCCTGAGATATAAATATATATTTTCACTTTTAATAAAACATAATTTGATCATTTTTCTTTTTAAAAATTATTTTCGTGACAAAAAAAAACTTCATTGGCTATCTCTCTTCCACAAATATTAGGATTTAAAATTAAGTAATCATCAATTATGTTGCGAATGTTTTTGGTTCAACTCTTCAATGTGATTTTATAAATAGAAACATTAATCTCTTTATAGAATTACGTACACTGAAAACATTGAAGCATTCGCGACACAATTAATAATTACTTGGATCTAAAGAAAGAAGAGAAACACAAATCTATAATCCTATACAAATGAGTCCATATATTATAAATATTTTTTCTAACAAAGTATTATAAATAAGTTGTAGATACTATTTTAGATTCAAATGTTTCTTGAAGAAGACGATCTCTTAAACTACTGTAGCATCTTATCGTCTTCTTAATAAAAAAAGCACATAATGCCAAATGTATATAGACCTTCCGCGACTTATTTACCATGCACACGTCTAATTTTCCGAAGAGACGTACAATTCATCAATTATTTTCTTGAACTCAATTTCTCAGCGTCATTTTCTTGTATTTAATAACGTATATATAAAAATTATAAACCCTTGGACTCTTTCACATGTAAGAGGTGAGATTAGATTTGTTCTCCTTCAGAAGATCCAAACTAACGAAATTGAGAATGATTTGATATTCGAAGATTATTCTTTCAGTTGTCACCTCCTCATGGTTAGTCAGCAATTTTATTAATTACTCGAACTAATTCTTCTACGTACCGGCAGGGGCGGATGCAGAATCTTCTTTAGATGAGGGCACAACATAGATTTCATTATGTCTAATTGTATTAGGAAACAATTCTTAAATTGATAGTAATTACTGAAGAAAATAAAAAAAAATTAGATAGGGGCATGTGAGACCGTTCCTCGTCACCTACATCCGCGAATGACTACATGAGGAAGTTTTAAAAACGATTACAACAAAGAAGAAATATATAGATACAGAAAAATGAGGGAAAGGAAGATGAATAAATTAAATATTTATTTTAAAAATATTTAACGTAGTTGTACTTCACAGTTTTGCATTAGCTCTCTTTGAACTTTATTTCAATAACTTCATAATTTAACTATAAGCTTTAACAATCCAAAAGTAAGGAAGATGATACAATACTTAGAAACTCCTTTAATTTAAGGTTGTAAGAACATCCCATATCCACAGGGTCCACAAACTAGTTAAAGTGTGCGTACTCCTCAAACTGCCAAATATCATCCATGTTCCACATTGGATCTTGTGTCACATCCCCCTCGTAACTCGAATCTGCTTGGTGACAATCCTTAAATGGTAAAATGTCTGAATTGCCCATGTGGGGCACAATGCACTCCTCCTCTAAGCAAGGGAGGAAACTATAATCTTCAATCCCTCGTGATCCTTTCATGCACATTGAGTTGGTGTTTTCAAGATCAGAAAAATCCATGAACTGTGAAATGTTCTTGAGTTCTTGAGACATGGAAGTGGAGCAACCCATGTTGTTGAAACCTGAATCCTGAGAGACTGGTCCAAGTAAATTTGTAGGAGTTTTTGTGTTGGTGTTTGAGTTATCTTTCATTTTCTGGATTAATCTTGGAACCCAAAAGCTACGGACAACTTCCAAGAACTGGTGGCTGCTAGAATCGATGTTGAGGTGACGTGCTTGTTTCTGAACTTTAGTTCTCCAATAGTTCTTGATCTCGTTGTCTGTTCTTCCTGGTAGATACTGCGCAATTTTGGACCACCTACGATCAACATGTTAAGATATTATATTAACATGTTTTATAAGTAAAAGGTATAGTGTAAATTTTAACCAAAACATTATATCAAAAGATGGAAAGAATAAAAGCTGATGAAGCTAATACATTAGAGTAACATACCTATTACCCCATTGACAATGGAGTTCGAGGATTAAGAACTGTTCTTGATGAGTGAGATTCCCGCGCTTTATGTCGGGTTTAAGGTAATTTAACCATCGTAATCTGCAACTTTTTCCTTTTCTCTTTAGCCCTGTTTTTGTAAACTGATATAATTATGATATGAAGTGGCAATAAAACACTTACTGATTCTAGACCAGTTAACACCATATGTGTTACCTTTAGTATCATGCACGCATCAAGTGTAATATTTCATCTTTATGGTAAAAAGAAAAGATTAAAGAGAAAGAATATTACCAGAAGATTTAGCGAGTAGATTCCATCGGCCTTCACCGTTATGGGCAATGTAATTGGTGAGAATAGTGTCTTCCTCAAGCGTCCAAGGTCCTTTTCTCTGCTCTGCACCCTCTTCATTTCATTAAACCTCTCCTTCATCCTATTTGTCATGTTTTTTCCTTTTTATTATTAGATATATTTTAGATCCTAAGATTTATTTATTTGGATGATGTATATATTAGAGAGAGATAGAGATGAGATAAGTACTAAGAGAGAGGCTTTTGTGATTTGAGAAGTGCAAGTGGAACCAATGGTTGTGGAGGGGAGATTTATAGACTCGTGGTATTGGATAATGTTCGTACTTTGTTTTATACATAGATGAACTTTGAAGATTTTTTAAAATCGATGATTACCCAACCCCTAGAATACTTTGCTGAAATTTCATTTTTATTACAAGTTTGATATCATTTTTCAAACTTATCATTAATAAATTATTACTTTTAAAAATACTTTAAATTTATTATGAAAATAGATTAAATTATTTATTTAAATATATATAAAAACATTTAGAAACTGAACACCACCCTTTTAATACTAATCCTAAACAATAATCATTAAAATGTAAACTTAAATTTTAATATACTTTTAATTGAAAGTATTTATGAAAATTAATACTTAATTTGTGGTATGCTTAATATTTTTTTAATATTTAAGTGTTGGCGTATATGGAATGGTCAAAACATTGTTATATATTATATTAATGATTTGATTTTTCTGTCTTTTCCATAGAATATATTTAATTTTTACACTTTACGGTTATAATGACGAAATATCCCAATACATGTTTCAAAATTTTCAAAAACAAAAAAACTCTAAATTTTCAGTGTCAAGTTTTCTTTTTCCTCTATTTACATAATCCCGACTCTTCTATAACTCAAAACTCAAATTTCCTGTGTAGGAGTATTAATAAACCTAAGTCAAACCCACTAAATGAAAAGGTTTCCACGATGTCCCGATCCAGAAAAACTACAAAACATATACCCTAAACCTAAGAGCATGAGCAATGGTGTGCTCTCACATATGCTCTCTTAATAAAAATAAATACAAATAATTATAAATTAAGAGAGAAAGTGTAGAAGTTTCTATCAAGAGTATGCTCTAAAACATGCTCTAAATGTGTTATTATTTTAATGGCTTATTTTTTAAAAGAAAATTATAAATAAATAATCAATTAAATATTATTATTAAAGAACATATGTGAGAGCACGCTCATGCTCTAATGGTTATATTCAACAATTTTTTTATCTAAAACTTTAGAAGTTCAGATTATCAAAGTTATAACAAATATGCCTTGCAACTTGTTCAAGGTTAAGCGTTCAAGTTCGACGTACGTAAAATCAATCAATCTTGGCACCAGAGGAACTATGCGTAGTCAGCATCTCGGATTAAGAAACTCAACATTTCAAAAAGATACGTGTCATTTTGGGACTATTCATTCTCAAATTATGGTTAATTCATTTACAAACTTTTTTAATAAACAACTCAATAACACAGCCTCTTGTTTGAAGATAAATTTAGTGGGACAGAACAAAAGTGAAAAGATAGAGAAACACATGGAATGAAGAAAGGAACAACAAGAGGTGGAGAAACACAATTATCATTTCCAAATTTAGAAAGTTATTAATGGTATATTGTGCCCATCAGTTTCTTTTTCTGGAAACCCATCGGTGATTAATTGAAAGATATATTTAATGTTGGGACTTACGATGGTGTTAATGATGACAATTGACAACTCGTTTTTGTATTTGGCCAACTTGATCCCATGACGACACTTGCAGCCAAATACAATATTATCAATAAAATACTTCCATTTTATTGTGTTGTAGTAAAGAACTTTAGCTAGGCCTGGGACGTATTATCCGGAATCCGAATTCGATTCAAGATTCGTCCCGGATCCGCTCCGAAAATAGAATATTCGGAATGTCCGGATCCGAATCTGGATAGTAAAATTTCGGATCCGTCCATTACCGGATCCAAATCCGGATATCTTAATTTTTAGGTCCGGATATCCGGATCCGGATCTGTGTTTTTAAAATATATTAAATTTTTAATTTTATTAATAATTATATATGATATATTAGTATTTATACATAAAATATTTTTTAATATTATATTTAAATTTTAATAATATTATATGTCATATATATTCATAAACTTTATATAAATATTTAATTTATGTTTTAGATTTTTTTAGATTTTTTAATTATTTTTACGGATCCGAATCCGAATCCGGATATCCGCGGGTATCACAATATCTAGACGGATATCCGAAGTCCGGATACCCGGAAAACGCGGATCCGGATACTAAAGTCACGGATCCGGCGAATCCGGATCCGGATATCCTAAAATACCTCGGATATCCGGTCCGTCTCACCCCCTAACTTTAGCTACATATTGAGATTTAAAAAAAAAAGTTAATTTAGAATATCTCGAACTTATGAAAGAATTCAATTTTTGAAGAGGAAATACAACCTACGGAAAAAAAAATTCATTTTGAAAATTCAAATGAACCCTATTATATAGTTTTATATTCGCATGGCGACAAAGTAAAGTGTAATGAAATGTCTTCAAAGCAACTCATAATCTGCTTACCATTATATCACGGTGGTTTGCCTGCTTGTACTTTGCTGTGTATATTTGATGTCTTGTGTTTTTTGGTGGTTTTAATTGTATTCTTTAGCTAATTTTAATCTTATAATTTGCATTTAGACGTTATTATGAATGCATTTCTCTATATTCGATTTTGAAGTGGCTGTTTTGAAGTTCTGAGAGCTATTGAAGCTGTTTAAAGCTCAAGAGCATACAATTACAATTAAAGAAACAAGTACAAAAAAAACATGATTCAAGCGAGCAGACTAACTGGTTAGACCAGTCAGACCATAATTGGTTAGTTTTGGATTTTATTAAAAAACAAGATTTAAGTCAACTGATAAAGTTAATTTAGCGAGTCGATGATTCGGTTTATACCAAAATTCAGTTTTCTGAGATTTAATTAAAAATATAAAAAAATTCAAAAAAAAAATCACATCATATTTAATATTTATCTGAATAAATTAATTTTCATTGTATATTTAAGTTATTTTTATATTTTAATAATGATATAAAATTTTATAAAATTAATCATATAGTTATATATTTTATTTAATTTAAAATTAAATTAAAAGTTTAAAACCCGGTTAAACGAGTTTGACCATTGACCAAAATACATTGTCGAGTCAATGTGATTCGATTTTCAAAACATTGATGTCAAATTAATATTCGTTAGGCTTTCGAAAGATTGCTATTATATTTTTCTAGGGCACACTGAGGTTATAATAGTTGGAGGAGTAGCATCTCGCAGTGAAGTTACCTCCACGCCTTATTACCCTATAACTAAGGAATGCATCAATGGTGTTGTGTGTAATGATGCTTGGGCTCTAGAGAACGATGTATATTTTGATGTTAGATATAAGAGGCTAAGTTCTTTTTTCCAAAAAAAAAATAACTACATAACTCGGTTGGGGTTCTTATTTTTTTTTTTTTATTTTGTTTAAAAACAATTAAAATCGAACCAATCGGAAACCGCCACATATCAGTAGGATCCGCGAACAATGTAAGAAACCATCAAAAACAGATTGTTAATTAGAGAGTTTAAGAAGTAGTTCTTAGTGTTTTAGTGGATTTCACCCCTTAAAAATCCTCCCTAAAAACCCTAGTAATAGTGCCCTAAGAATGTCCTGGTTAGGAGGGTGATTCAGTATTGATAAAATACAAAGGGAAGCTAGCTTTCATAGTAAGATACCCTTATGGTGACAGTTTTGATCTATGGATACTAGAGGATGTGAAGAAACATGATTAAGCAAAATTTATACATACATCAGTGTTACAAGGAAACTCTATTTTGAAATAACACAAGATTTTGATATTACAACAAAACAATCAAAATAAGACATTTACTTCATACACATACTCACACTTTTGGCTTTGCAATAACATTGTTCTAAAGTCACTTCAGGAAAATCTGGTTCAAAGCATCAGCGACATGCTTCATCGCTGGCCGTTTCTCGGGACTAATACTAACACAAGCCATTGCAATCTTCAGCACAGCAATGACCTCTTCTTCAATCTCTGCATCATCAGGAACCAAATATGGATCCAAAATGTCTGACATCTCTTTCTTCTCATCGATACACATCTGTATCCACTTCACTATCTCCATCTCCATCTTACCAACAAAAACAATCGGTAACCTTCCCGTTATCATCTCCAGCAAGATGACTCCGAATGAGTATACATCCCATTTCTGTGATGGTTTCACTGTTGGTTTCATGGCTTCAGGAGCCTGGTAGAACGAGCTCAGGTTTGCAGGTGGACCAATAGATGAGGCGCTCTTGTTGGATGGTGGATGGTCAATGGTGGTTGTTTCCAACGTTCCTGCGATGCTAGAGAGGTGCATCAGTCCAAAATCTGAGATGTGAGGCTCCATGTCTTGTCCCAGTAGTATGTTGCTGAGTTTAAGAGATCCATGAACGTACTTCTTGGGGCTAAACTCGTGAAGATACAACAGCCCTCTAGCGATTCCTCTCATTATCTTTAACCGAACATCCCAAGCCAGTGGCTTGAATGATACCATACTTGGATTCCCTAGCAATCAAACAAAAGCAAAAGTTGAGTTCTAAGTTCTAAGACATAGAAACTAGGCATGCGGGTTCGAGTAGGCATAATAGAAACGATCTGAGAGTACGTCATCAAGGTAGGTTTAATTACCGTGGAGTGCATTGGCAAGACTTCCATTAGGAATGTAGTCATAGATGAGAAGCTTCTCCTCCACTGACCAATAATAAGCTTTAAGGTTAACGATGTTCGGATGCCTTAGCTTCCCTATAGCTTCCACTTCTGTCTGAAACTCTTTACATCTCTGTGATCCTCCTTCTCCCAATCTCCTAACAGCAACGGTAAGACCATCTTCAAGCACAACTTTATACACAATCCCGTTCCCGCCTTTTCCAAGAACGAAAGCTGAAGCCTTAAGCAGCTCATCTAAATCCAAAGCCATGTGTTTATCCAACAGAACAAGATCATGTTGTGTCTCAAGATTCTCAGAAGAAGGTGACTCTGATCCGTCTCTTCTGAAACAAAAGGAGCTACCTCTCTTTTCTTTCCCTTCTTTCTCCAACACATGGCCTTCCTCATCTACGTTGTTTTGGCGCGAGCATAGCTTTAAGTAGCAACAAGAGAAGAGAAACCCAACGATGCAGATTCCAATCACATCACACACCACAATTGCAACAACAGCAGATTTGCTTAGACCTCCTCCTTTCTTGGACCCTCCATTGTCTGGTACAAAAGGGTGAGATGTTGGAGAATCTTCAGGCAAACAAGGATCTTTCAAAGGAGGACCACACAGCCTTGGGTTCCCCAAGAAAGCTGTTGGTCCTCTGTTAACCAGAGCACCGGTTTGTGGGATTGGTCCACTCAGATTGTTATGAGCTAGATCAACATACACTTTCTCAGGCAAGCTCCCCAAGCTCGCTGGGATCGAGCCACTAAACGAGTTGTGAGACAGATCAAGAGTTCCTTGCAACCTAGTCAAGTTACCAAGATCATCAGGAATCGTACCATTAAGGTTGTTGTAAGAAAGGTCAAGCTTCTGCAACAAACCCAACGCATGACCAAACCCACTAGGGACAGAACCAGTGAGGTTGTTCTGACTCAAACCCAAGCTCCTAAGCCTCCTACACTCCAAAATCGAATCTGGGATCGACCCACTAAGAGCATTACGGGAAAGATCCAAACTTTGCAGGAGCTTTAACTCACCGACCTCTTTTGGAATCGACCCAGATAAGGAGTTTCCATAAAGGACCAAACTTTGAAGGCGTTGAGCACGGAAGAGCTCAAGAGGTAAGCTCCCAGTAAGCTCATTGCTTCTAAGATTCAAGTGACGGAGGTTAGAGAGTGAACCCAGAGAGGAAGGAAGGTGACCTGAAAGTTTCTTCTTTGGGATGCTGAGAGAGACAACAGAGTTATGATCATTACAAGTGACTCCGTTCCAAGAACAAGGGTTTTGAGTCTCTGAGTTCCAGTTGCTTAAAGACCCGTCTGGATCTCTGGAGATTGACTGCTTGAGAGCTAAAAGAGCGTACCCTTCGTCGTTAAGAGCGTTCAATTCGCCGTTGAAGTTGCAGATTAGGACAAGCAAGAGTAAAAGCGATGCCACCGACATTTCGACAAGAAGTTACTGTTCTTGAGAGAGAAAGAGAGGAGAGAACAGTTTGCGGATATTGATTGAGAGCTTGAAGAGAGAGAGAGAGAGAGACAAGTGAGAGTGGGAAAGCATAGGAGAGAGTCGTTGAAAATGAGATTCGGCTTCCACACTTGGAACCATTGGACTCTGGTTTCTACCTATTAATAATATCCACATTTTTAGTTATTTATTTGTTTTTTTTAATAAAGATGTTCTGTGTTGTATTTATCGGTAAAGTAAATTATAAAATCAATGCTTAATTGTTTAAGGTATAAAGAGAAAGATGGAGAAAAACCAAACTTGAGAATAATGATGACAATTGTACAAAAGAGAAAGTGTTGCGGAGAAATTCATGCACTTCTATTCTCATAGTCATAACATATTACACATAGATTTTTTCTAATTTGCAAGATTTTTTTTAAAAAAGTCAGTATTTCCTTTACATTTTCTTTGGCGAATATTTCCATTTTCATACCAAATAATTATATTTTTTACACAATTATTTTGAACGTTTTTACAAAAATGTATATATCATTTTTAAAAAGAGAATTTTGGGGAAAAATATGTAAATCCATTATAATCAATAATAATCAGTGTCAATTCATGCAAATATTTTTCAGTCAAAAAAACTCATGCAAATATTTGGTATGAATTCTCAAATATTTTTTAAATCTATTTAACTTCTAAAAATCTATTATTTTTTAAAAAATTCATATTCCACACAATTTCTATTTTAATAACTCTCCCAAAGTGTTTTTAACGTGTGAACAAATGAAAAATCATCTTTGTAAAACATATGTAGTATGTATGTATTACTCCTTTCCAAAAAAATATCTACCAACAGAGGTTTTTGAAGTTTTTCTGCACCTTTATTAGCTCATAATAATAAGTTACAAAAAAAAAAATATTTGTTTGAGTTACAATTAGTATAAAACTGTTAAAATAGTTAACTATAGAGGAATAATAGTTAGTCGTATAGAAATGGTCATTTTTGCATTAGGTAATTAGACAAGGTGGTGGGACATTGGCCGGATTAGCTGGACTCAGGTGGCTTGAGTAGTCTTTCTTTCGGCTCGGGCATCCTCAGTCACGAGTGAGGCACGTGGTTCGAGTGAAGACTGGAGGTTCATGATCCATATATAACGGTTGGTATAGATATTAAAGTAGAGGAATATGATTCTTAACGGTTAGTCAAATTAAACATAGTTGCAGTATACAAGAGTAAGATGCAGTAGAGAAAGTATTTAATTAATTAAACCCCTACTTCTACTTTATTTAGTATTGAAAGTAGTAGAGTGATTAATACGGCTCCATGATGATCCCACATTCTCTGTATAAACTACAAAAGGGAACACCTTTATGAACTATGATGTCCCTCTTTGTATTTTTCCAGCCGTTAACATGTATAATCAATTGATCAACTCATACAAAAGTGTGAATGATTATGTTTATAGTTGTCTATCTCCTCCGAACGTAAATCACAATCACAACTAATAATGTTTCAAAGTTAAATTTTATGGTGATGAATTATATGAAATCATGGGTGCTGATATACAAGAAAATCATTTTTATAATTAACTAAAGTTTTTTTTCAGATAATCAATCACATGAATGACACCAGAAAAGCCATAACAATTCAAGTATGATTGAAGAAAAGTGTTGCTAAAAGAGATATCATACATTGAACATACATGTCTGGACCTGTGTTATATCATGCTTTGCTTTCTTATCATCTCAATCATCTATACCACCAACACTATAAATTTATAGTATATGAAATTAATACTATCAGTCTTTGTAAATTTTAATGGTTTGAATAAGTATTTGGCTACTAATTTTGTATCAGTAAAAAGCACTTTATAGTGTGTGTCCCAGTCCCAGTAAAAGAGATGCATGGAGCAGCAAAATATTGAGTATATTAGAGAAAGGTAATAGCGCAGGCTCCGAGTCTGGCACATGCAAGATTAGGAGCGTCTGTGCGTGAAGCTAGCCGTTGCCGTCGACCACCTAAGAACATCATTACCTAACTACAAGTTCCATAAGCTACTATGTTAATATATCTATTTTATTAAAACAGGATCATGACCTATTGATAAATGTTATGTCTAATTAATTATTTAATAATTATATTTAAATAATCATAACCACCTTCTAAATATTGATGGATACTATGTCTAATTATTTATTTATTCTTTTAATAATACGTTTAATTTACAATTTTCCTTTTTATTTATTATATTCTAGAAATCTATAACTCTCATTTATACTAACTAGAATTCAAAAATACATTATATGTGAGTGAAAATAAAGTATAAATTGGAATTTACGAAATAATGTAAAATAATAACAGTTAATTTAGTTTTTTTAATAATTATTATCTACATTAATAATTTTATCTTAAACAATAGTTCCTCGAATAAAATAAAAAGTTATAAATAGTAATTTTAAGATTTAAACATTTAAAGACTCATTAATTATTTATAAATAATTATTATTTATATTAGTTTAATATTTATTAAATTAGACCACTAAAATAAAATTAAGTTGAAATAACTAATGATTAAATCAACAAAACCATAATGCGGGTCTGAATTATATCAAAGCCTTAAAAATAATTCTATTTAAAATAAAAATTAAATCATATGAACTAAGATTTAATAAAATTGTAAAAAATTAAAACACACAAAAATGAATTTAATCATTATATGAAGGGTTAAAAATATCAAATATTTTATTTAATTAAAATAGTAAAAATAAAATCAGTGTGAAATAAGTTTAACAACGGGTAAATATACAAAATAATAATACGTGTCAGAATTATTTGAAATATTCAAAAATCAGCCTTACTTAAAATAACAAAAAAAATCATATAAATAAATTTAAGATAAATTTTCTAAAAATTAAAATATATAATTTATTAAAAAATCAAAATTTTTATTACGTAAAATATTTTTTTTCAACAAAAATATTTGTTGTGCGCTATTTAAGCTCAAAACAAAAATATACCCGCCCTTTATATATCTAGTGTCTGTTAAAAAAAACTATCTTAGCAATCTGGAAGTTTTATTTTAGACCTTTATAATATCAAAATTCACGTTATGACCTGTATATTTCCTCTATTCCAAAATCTCCAATTTGTCAGAAACCTTATGACTTGAGTAATAAAAATGAACACGCTACATTTCTGTCTATAGCACTATCAGATATTTCATACGTATAAGAGATTGTGTATGATTTCTCTAGTTTTACATTTTTAAGTAAATGGTTATCTATCTGGTGGTATAAAAGATTAGTTTCTTTGTGGAGCATAAAGCCACTAATTTCTCTATGCGTCGCCTCAAATGTAGGCAAAAAAAAATATGAACATTTATACCAAATAACGCCTCAATGTAAAACATATTCAAGACCATCCCTAGACACTATTAATTTTCAAAATGATTTCACACACTTTATTTATGCATCCTCTTCACAATAACTTTCATTAAAACATACTATCAATGATGACATGGTTTATAGCTAAATGTGATATAGATAATTACATGTAATATTCATTTATACTTTTGGTATTTTTTTAAAAATATGATAATAACTCATATATCATCACCAAAGTAAATGTATTGAAATATAACATTAAACATATAATAATAGAAATATAACAATATTTACGAATTTTGAAATATTATTTAATTATATAGTTTTAGTTAATAAAATAATTTTCAAAATTTATACAATATTTATTAAAAATATAAACTTTTAATCATAATACCATTATGTTTCTTTTGATATCTACAAATTTAAAAATAGTGTTTAGTTTTACTTTTGATTATTATACAATTTTCTATCAATTTGTTTTCTTAATTTTGGATAAGTTGATTTAATATATTTTAACCAAAAGAAATAGATTAAAATCTATCTAAAATTATAATTTATATATTTACATATATATTCTTAACTATAATTTAAATTAATTTTATTTTTAATTAAATAAAAATTTATACTAAAATAATAAATTTAAAATATTCACAAATTTTATTTTAATTTATAATTTAAAATTAAAATTTTTATTGTTGCATATATATGCAGGAAAAACACCTAGTATTATATGCATGTAAAGTCTCCTTTCCATCAAAGTAAATTATCCGAAAATTAAGTTGGCGGTATAATAAGCGGTAGTTATGGTACCGTTCCTGACGATGTTGTTGAGCAGGATTAATGGGGGCGTAGAGGGTGTTTTCAGGTGCGACAAAAGCACAACATTTCTCCGGAACATCAATTATGATTTGGTCAATGTTTTAGCCAGCTATGCATGGTAAGGCCCTAGGAAGGGGAAGAGAGTGAAGATAAGTATGGAGATGAGGTATGCATTTGATTTCGCCATTTCGTGTTTTGGCTGTGTGGGAAAGAAGCTTATGTATTACATGCATATTGTCATTAGTAGTGGGGAAAATTGAAATTCTACCACATGTTTGATAAAACTTTGCAATTTTATGTTTAATGAATGACAATTTTCAAAGATACATTTGAATTATGATAAAAATAGAATAAATTATTTTTTTTAAAATATTTATGAACGACAATTACGTGACACGATATAGTTTGAGAAATTGTTAAAAATATTACAAGTTAAGTACCACTTTTCAAAAATACTCTCAATCAAATATGTATTAACATTTGAGTTCACACTTTAGTGATTATTGTTTAGGGTTTAGTGTTAAATGTGTGGGGTTGAATTTTTATTTTTTTATAAATATTTAATAAATTATTTAAGTCTAATTTCATCATAAATTTTAAATTATTTTTGAAAATAATCATTTATTAACGATAAATTTGAAAAGTGGTATCAAACTAAAATTGAAATTTCTCCGTATAGTTCTGCCCAAGTGCGAATGTAGAAAGCTTTTTACCCAGGACACCATATTAGAAACAACATAAAAACATTTTTGGTGGGGGCACTTTTATATTTTTCTTTACTAAACTAACGATATTTGATAAATTAACTTAAATTACTAAAGAAATAAAATTAGCAGAGGGAACGTGAACCATCAGCTCTAAACTGGAGAAAGCTAGACCCATTGAATATAATGCGTCTTTGGTATCTTGAAAACTCTACTCGTGCAGGCTGCAGCATCAAAAACTGCTCCAGTTTCTGTAAAGAACCATAGTTAACAACAACATAAATGAGATGAACCTTAACAGCTTTTTGGGATATAACAAACTGAGCTTTTCTTTTTCTTAGAATTGGAACTCAATTTTAAAAGCCAGCTTTTGTGTCCAATCAAGAAAGAGAAGTAAATTGTCTCTTCGAATTCAGCTGTTGAAAGTTGGAACCGTTATACTAGGAAACGTTTATACTTCACAAGCTCTAGACAATTTCATGAAATCTAAGCTTATTATTATTACATAGAAAGAAGAGTGTCTTCTCGAATATTCTGATATCAGTTATAAGTTAGAGAATATTAAATGTTCAACTGATTGCTCGACTCTCACCACAGTAACAACTAAGCATTAAGACATTGATCTTTTGCCAGCATAGAAAAAGAGAGACTAGCATGAACGTTATGATGAGTGTTTCTTCTTCATTCACAAGCGAGCTTGGTGTCAAAGCTGCTTAAGCAAATCGCAAACGCTTGAAACGCTGACAATGGATACCTATAGTCCATCGTGAACATATCTTTCCCCACTTTACCAAACTGCAAGATCACTTTATCTTGCTCTGGACGAGACGGTGCAGCCCCTGCTGCTTGTGTCGGCTGCTGTCTCGCAGCCACAAGCTGGAAATTCTTAACAGACGCAACCGTCACACGTCCACGGAAGTTCAAACACCAGCACTGCAACTGCTCATGCCACCTAGGCTGCTTGTTCTTCAGTATCAAAGGTCTGAAACTCGCCTCTCCTTGGTCCTCCTCGCATGATACTACTCCCACCTCAGAGAATCTAGAGCTGCTGAAATCTACGGAACGGTAGTCCAGTGATGACTTGGAGAATGAGATGTTACTGCGGAAAGACTCGTCCAGAGGGCCTGGGAGGAGTTTATCAGGTTGGTTTGGGACAGAGCCGCCTGGTTCGAGGGATGAAGTTGGGATGGAGCTCATGTTGCAGTGCATTCTCCGTGGCCCGCGTGTGCCTAACACGTTGAGCTCGTATGTGATTTGAGCTATGTTGTAGCTTCCGGATGGGAGTTTAGGAGATACTCTTTTAGAGTGGAACATGCTTCTGCTTGTTTGGTCAGTGATGAGTGCACTTGAAGAAGATGGGGTTTGTGGTGGTTGTGTGTCGTACACTAAGAACTTTGTCCCAAGAAAGTTTGATCTGAAGGAAAAATACTTTCAATAAACGAATATAAAAGAGTAGCATAACTTTTTAAGATGTCAAAACGAACCTGAGCTTTCCGAGGTAAGAGTTACTAGATCTTGAGATGTTATTAGCATCCATGGAGATAGTGTACTCGGTCTTAGTAGTTCTACGAGTTCGTTTAGCTGAAAGAAGAAACTTCCCATTCTCCACAACTAGAGCTTGAACAAAAAGAACATTATGCTCAACTTAGTCTTTAGCCATGAACTAACTAACAAGCAGCTAAGGCCTACCAATATAGCTTACCAGGGCTTAAACAAAGAAAAAGATGAAACGTTAGCTTTGATTTATCCCTTTTGATGAAACACTGAATCATGGCATCGCGCGGCCCTGGCTGCAAAGAGGAACTTCTTTCATTAGTAATTTGAACTTCACAACATCACATTTACAAAAGGACACAAGTTGTAATGAGGGAGGGAACCTGTTTAAGTGAAACGGGAAAAGTGAGCTTCCCACAGATTTCAGGAGATATGACGATCTCTTGGCACATAGCTCTCCAAGACCGACAAACAGAAGCACAGGCCACGACATGTTTCCTTGCAGGCCAGTTACTCTCACTCTCCTCTAGTCTTCTGATCACATCTAAGAGAAGCTCAGGAGGCAGATTAGCCCATCTGCTTGTCTGAACTATCAAAGGTGACAAGAGGTCACGCGAAGATGAATATTCACGGAACGAAGAGCCCTGAGATTTCCCTTTGTGTAGCCTGAAATCGAAACTCCTCCTTGACAAGCTCCCAAGCCCATCTCTCAAATCTTGAACAATGCTCTTAAAGGACATTTTCCTCTTTGTTTGTTAAGCTCAACTCAAAATGCTCAAAACGTACAAATAGAGCTTTTGAGACTGAGATGAGAGACTCCACTCACTGTCCATAAGAAGAAGATAAAGTCAGTACCTAAGCAAACTCTGAGTCACCTTCTTAACGAGTAAGAAATTAAAGTCAAAAGAGCTAAAAAGAAAAGAAAAGTGTATGCCAAAAAAAAAAGAGAAAGGAGATTTGGCTAAAGCTAACGAAAGAAAGGATAGACAGCATGCTCCATAAAGAAACTAGGCCATGTCCCTAACATAATGTAGTTAGCTTTTACTCAAAGCACAAACCTTTTTTTTTCTTTATGACAATAATTAATCAAAGCTGACATCAAATCACCAAATGCAAATTCAAGAATATGAAACGGTTTCAACAATTAATCATCAGGTCATCAAATTAAATCTTGAGACTTTGAGTTAGAACATATGTAATCTCAGTGCATATAAAGAGAGAAGGAGAAGGGTAAAGGATGAACCTTTCAGATAACCCAGAAGCTTAAATCACAAAAGTCCACCTAACTTAAGCTTTTCTCCGACCAAACCCAGAAGAAGCTCAGCAAGAAAAAAGTAGAACAGAATCTGGGTTTGGTTCAAGAACTCGAGTCCTCCGGAGATCACAAGGGGATTTAAGCAGATCCGTAGGAGATTAAATCTAAAACAAAACAACCCTTAAAGTCAAAAGAGCAACTAAAAAAGATAAAGTCTTCTTCCATTGTTTGGTTGCTCTTTTCACTCTGCTTTTTTCCAGTACTAGTCAGGAGCGTTTCTCGATTTAGTTCACGAGCCTAGCAAGAATATAATTAAAAAATAAAAGTTGTTTTCTAAAATCAAATGAGATGCTTCTTCTCTTGATTTTGTTGACAACTTTTACTTGTCTTTATAGCACTATCTATTGAATATCATCTTCTTCTTTTTTTTGGACACAACTATTATATATCATATATCTATATTAGATTACCTTTATTATAAAATAATTTTTGCTTGTGTTTCTATAATAGAGTTGTTCTATTATAGAATAAAATATAGAAAATATCACATTTTTACTTTATTTTAGAGTAGAAATTGATATTTTTTATATTTCATTTTAATATAATAATTCTATTATAAATTAATATTATTAGAGCAAAAATTAATACTACAATAAATTATTCTATTTTTGAAGAAAAAATATAATGACATTGAAGATGGTCTAATAAATGGATGATCTCAAGCATTCTAGGGATGGATACAAATAGTAGCAGAATTTTCATCATTTGTGATTTGTTACGTCTGTTATTGATATCTAATTTTTCAATTTGTTTTGCTTCGAAAGATACAAATATCCAAAAAATATAAGAATATTTGTAAATATTTACGAATACTTACGAATATTTTATGTATTTTACTTAATACAAATAATTTAGAAAATTCGAAAAAAATTTGTTCTTTAAAATATTTTTACATGATATAGAAAATAAAAATTGAAAATATAGTGAAACTACATGTTTTGGAATTTAAAAACTTAGTTAACAATAGTAATAAGACAAAATTTTAAAAAAATTATAATTGTCATAAAAAGTTTTATCTATACTATTAAAATAGAAGTCATGACTTCTTTCAAGTGTGATTTTTAAATTTGGACTATCCTTAGAAAGATTATTAATTTTTGCATAACATAATTATAATATCTTTTAATTTTTATGTGAAATACAAATAAAAAATTTGATAAAAATTCTAAGAAAATCTTTTAAATTATTTTAGAATCTTTTTAAAATATATTTTCGAAAAATAGTTAGCTAAAATTTTAATTTTCATAAAAATAATAAAACATTAAATTCCTTTTGATCTATAAACAAAAAAAACCAAATTATGTAAAATACTTTTAACATTATCCCGAAAATTCCAAATTCTAAGAAAATATTTTAAAATATTTTAGAATCTTTTTAAAATTTACTTTCTAAAATTTGTTGATTAGAATTTTAATTATCATAAAAATAATTAAAAAATTAATTCATTTTTGCTTTATAAACAAAAAATTAAGAATTATGTAAAATACTTTTAACATTATCCCAAAATTTTGTTTCTCTATTACCTATATCCAACTTAATTTAATTTCCACATATATTTCAAATTTAGAAGTAAAACAAAAAATGTAACTTAATATTGTTACTTAATAATGTTTTTTAAAATAAATTGTTACAAAAATACAAATTTTATACTAATAATATTATAAGCCACACAAATCTTATTATAAAATTAGATAATACATAACATCATATTATATTAATTTATTGATTATATAACCTAAAATATTAGTACTCAGAAAATCCGCACGACCTAGTTTTATTTAATACTTTTATGAGTAATAATATGAATGAAATTTATTAAATCATATAGAATAATAATTATATAAACTTATATATATTTAAAACTTGATATTTAATCAAGATACATGTGTTTATATATCTGCCGGAGCGGAATGCTTATTCGCCTTTTAAAATTTTAGAATCTGCGATTTATTTTGATTTTAAAGATATTAATTTTTAATATTTTCTTTGATTCAAAAGTTTATAGATACTTAAATTTTAAAAATTAAATCAAAACAAATAACAAATTGAACTAAATTTAAATAAAACGGTCTCCACTAAAACATTATTGTCCATGAGGACGCATAACCTACTGCTTGTATCAAGCAAAAAAAATCAAAGATAATTTTGACTTTCATCACCATTTTTTTTATTTTTTTAAAGCTTTTAACAAATCGTTTCTAAAAGAGATTTAACATTGCTGAAGTTGGAGCCTTATCACCGGATTACAAATAATTTTGTTGGTAATCTGTATTTCTTCTTATAAATATTTTAGTCTTCAACTAAAAGGATATAAATAACCAAATAGTTGTTAGAATAGCTATTCTCTTGATTTATTTTTTGGCTGAAAACTATTCTCTTGATATTATTAAAGATTTTATTTTTCAAATTTGTTTAATCGTCGTCATCATATTCATTCTAAAAATATTATATAACTTTTGAATGTGCCATATCATCAACCTAATAATGATATATAGTATTTCTTTTATAAAGGTTTCGCAAAAAAATTGAAATATTGAAATTTGATTAATCTTATATCTCCATTTAAGTAAATTTATTTTGTAATATTTTCATGGCAATTGTTTTGAAATATGATAAAGATATATATTACCGCTTAAGTAAAATTATATATATCCCACTAATAAATAATTAAGCTCATAATATAACTACAAATATAAAATTCTAAATCAACTTATATATATATATATATATATATATATATCATATTTTGAATAAATTTCTATAATTTATCAAAACTAATTATTAGTATGCTTTAACAAATGAAAAAACATAAAATACTACTCAAATTAATTTTTGTTGATAAATTATATGACTGAAACTGTATTTAAATTTACAGATTCTTGAAGTATATTACCAAACTAATATTTTACTAGTTTAACAAATTTTAACAAAACAAACAAAATCTAAAAATATTAAAATTATATATAAATATAAATACATCTAATATAATAGATATATTTAAAATAAATATTCACTAAATACAATATGAAATAAATAAAATACTTATTTCCTAAATTTATTTTTATTCATATTTTTTAAAATTTAAATAAAAGCAATTTTTTTTCAACCTATAAATTCAAAATATATTAATAGTAATATTAAAATATAAAATATATGTAATTATTGAATAAAATTATATTATTTAAAAATATTTACTTTGTGTATGGTGTAAGAAAACTCCTAGAAGTTTTGAAATAATAATTTAATATTTACAGCCGTTATAAGAAATTTATTTTATATGAGCTATAAATGATATAATTTCATTATATCAATGATATACATTTGTTATGGCTTATTTATATTTTTTCATTAGAATATGGTTTATTTTGTAACAGTAATATCTAAAATATAATTTTATTTATCTTATATTTTATTTAATGACTATTTGTTTTAAATATTTATACGCATAATATATATATATATATATATATATATATATATATATATATATATATATATATTATAATAAATAATAAAACTTCAGTTTTTCATAAAATAAGTTAAACTGGAAACAATTAGTTTGTTAATTATCGTAATAAATTGAGTACCTGCCATTCAACTAAAATATTTAATCTTGGTCAAATACTTATAAAATACACAATTTTAAAACTGATTAGGCGTTTATTTACATTGATGAATAAACTTATATAAAATTTTAATCATTTTTCTATCAACAATTTTTTTATTAGTATTGTTTTGATTTTGTATTGATAAGACACACTTAGAATTAATTTTGATAATATATATATATATATATATATATATATATTTACAGATATTATATATAAGTTGATATAGAAACTTTTTTATATTTGTAGTTATATTATTATTTTAGTTATTTATTAATGTAGTATATATAATTTACTTTAATGTGATATAGGAATTACTGATCATTAATATATTTTAAAATTTTGTCATAAATATGAAACTTTACTGAAGAAATTTAATTTACTGATGATATAAAAGTTATTACACTTTATCATATTTTAAAACTCTATATGTTAGTAACATTGTAATTTGAAACTGGGCCATGTGCTTTTTCTGGTTGGCCTACCCTAGAACTGTATCTAATGAAGAAAGAGAGGACAAGACCTGAGTCATTCTAACATGGGTTCTTAAGTTGTTACACAAACTGGTTACAATTTTGATTACGTCGTTGATTTGGTTCGCAAAGACATATTAAAGTTAATAGAACTGTGAACTAGCTTTTAATCAAACATATGATTAGCCTAACTACATTATATGTTAAATTTTAGGTTAATATCAGAAGAATATAGATAACTGCATATGTTTTAGTTTTAAAGCGTTTACATAGACTATATAAGAAGCCAACAAGGGAGGTCCATAGTTGGCAGAAGGCTTTGACCCATAGGAAAAACCCGTTACTATTTCAACTAAACAATGAATAACCACTTGATTTATTGGTTACAGTACTGCATGTATGCTTTATAAAGATACGGTTATAAAGACAAGATTACAACATAACTAAATCTAAATGGATCTTAGTGGATAAAAAGATTCAAACACCAATCTCTCTTCCCTTTTTAGCATCTGCAATTACAAAAAAAAAACATTAGTTCAAAGTCCTCTTTTGGTTTCATTCAGCTACAAAATCCAACTCATCCCACGGGCCACAGCGTATGATCCGATTCTAATAGACAACATCGTCTGCAAGTATGATAGATCTGAAATACGGTTTATTAAATGCGTGATAATCTATAAACCTAACCGTCCCGGTTCGGTTACAGCTTCTACCACAAATATATCCCAACCCGGTCTGGTAAAGGATCCGGTTTCATTAATTTACCTGGGCCGCACCGAATGGAGCACTTGCGATCGCATCGGGCCGTCTTTCTCGCTGGAGACAGAAAATAAAATATTAAAAATGATTTTGATTTTTCTTTAGAAATATCCTAAAATACACCTAAAAATATTTTTTGTAATTAAAATAATTTTAATCAGAAAATAACTAAAGTAATATTTATTAAAATGTATAAATATACATTTACACGTTAGATTAAGTAATCTAAACTTAGAGTTTAGAGTTATGAAATCAAATTTTAAAAATGAAGTTTAAAATTAAAAAAAAATATATAAAAATATAATTTTTTAAAATAAAAATCTATTTTAATAATTTTTTCTTTAAGGTCTATTTTATAACAAAAGCTTTAAAAATATATATTTAATAAATTTGAGTCTTTTTTTTTCTTTGTAACCAGAGATCTCGAGTCTGGGATTCATATAAATGGAAAGAAAAAACTTATTGGGAAATTGAGAAACAAGAAAGTGCTCACAGTCGCGCTGGACACAGCCCGTGGAGCAACCATCGTAGCAGTCTCCGGGACCTAACTGAGCCTCCACAACCATATTCAAGTTGGAACATAAAGCCATTAGAATCAGAAGAGCTGCTACTATTGTCACTTGATTCTTCATCTTTAGATCTTTGTTTTTGGTTTGTTTTTCTTCTCTCTATCTTTACATGTGAGCTTTTGTGGGTATTTATAGAAGTGTCTTCGTTGCCAGTTTTGACTTCTAGTCCATGAAACGTGTCATAATTCTTCTCCCGACGTTATCTATCCCAAAACTGTCCTACTGCTTTTTCTTTTCTTCCACTATTTTATTAGATCAATGGTGAACCAGTACCAATTAATGGTTATGCCACTTACGTGATAATCAGCTGCGGATGTAAAATTACTTTTTTTTGGTGGGGAAAAGATACGGCTTGTTGTAAATAGAAAAGAGAAAAGATGAATTGGTGTGTGTTATTCTATGAATAATGAACTCTTTATATAGGGATACAATATAGGGGTTTAACTTTGAGAAAAAGTACAAGTAAATCTTGGTGAACAAGACTTTCTACAATCAACATCACAATATATTCTTAACACAGCTAAAATATAAAAGCATTTTTAGTGATGAGTCCCTCACCAAGTTTCTTGCCATAATAATAACTAGACTTTCATATGCGCATCCGCACTGATAATTTTCAATTAGTAGTGTTAGACGTTTATAATTTTATTTTTCTTTTCAAACTTTGTTTATAGGTGACATTCTTCATATAATATCAATTTTTGATAGTTTACATATAAGATTACACTAAAACATGATTTGCTAATAGTAGAACATGAATATACTTTACATATAAAACTATACTAAAACATGATTTGCAAATTTGAAATATTTGTGATTTGTTTTTTTTTTTTGATAATACTATTAATCCGTTTGTTAGTTCATAAAAGAAATGACAAATTTATTTGTTTAACCCGTTTATATTTGATAAATATTTTAAATATTGGATGAAATAACCCAAAACGGTAATTTTAAAATGGCTACTCATTAATCGTAGATTAGTTTAGAAAAGTCGACTTTATTTTGAGTTTTTAAATATATTTTTTAGAAATAATTAGAATTCATTAAATAGGATTTACTTAAAATTATTGTCTTGTTAGCGCATATATTTATGTCATATTGATTTAGAAAATGATAATGCGATCTTTTTTTTGTTTTAAAATTAAAATTAAAATTTGTATGGCCATTTTTAGATGATATGTCAACACATATAGATATTCTAAAATATTAAAAATATTTTCATATATAATTTTTAATTTAATCATAATTTTATTTCAGATGTTAAAATATATGGAAAAATCTTTTTTATTCAACCATATTGATTAAGAAATTAAAGGTTCTTAAAGAAATATCTTTTAAAATATAATTTGAGTGAATAGGTGAACTCATTAGTATTGACCATGGGCCTTTTTTAGAATGTACAGTTCAGTTATATCATATGATAGACAATAAGTTAGACTATGTCTATCTCTTGTTCGTTTACTCTCCTAACACAAGTGAAATTTGTAATTTAATTTAATATAAGATAATCAATAGTTTAAGGTGAAATGTAATGTCTTTGCGTTGTTTGATATAGTGGTGTGAATAATAACAAAAAAACATATCTTCTGTAACAGATTTTGTTAGTTGAGAATATTTATTGGTATATTCCAATGGTCGATGATTCACAATATTTGTTTCCATAACTTTTAACTAATTTAAAATCAAAAAGCAATTACATTCAGAGTAAATATTAAGATGAAACATGTGTTAATTCATAAATGTACTTCAGTCTTAATAAATCGAATAAATGACAAGAGAGGGAAGAAAAAGTAGATTAGAAGATGGAGAAGTCTCTTGATGGATTAATGTCTCACATTTCCATTCATCCCGTGGATCGGGTTTATCGGATGTCTATTATCCAGGTTCCTTCTTTATGAAGGTTGTTTCTCTCCCAATTTCAGCAACTACTTTATGTGGTTTTGGTGCAGGGAGTTCAATGTTAAAGATTAGAGATACTTCAAATATTGAAGTTCTAATCAAAGACTGTTTAGCCATTCTGAAGATTGTTAATTGTGCACTTGCTGTTGTTTCAATCTCGGGATGCATATCACTGTTTGTGGTCTTTAATTCCCAAGGCTTCGTCTCATTTTTCAGCTCTATGGTCGTAAAGTTCAGAGGACTTCTTTACGTAATTAGTTGTTTAAGCATGATGTTTGCCCTTATCTTTATATGTTGTATTTGCTTCTTTGTTGTTTCTTTGGCTATGATGGTTGTGTTATCATTTTCTGTGAACATTTTCTTCATTCATGGAAAATAAAAATCTATAAAATTGAGGTTTGTCCAAAAAAAGATGGAGAAATCTCTCAGGTAAAAAAAATCTGAGGTACTTCCTTGTGATTTGTCTGATTCAGCTTTTTGTGTTAAAAATTAATTATAAATATGGTTTATAATGATATTTTATTGAAAAATGATTCTTCATAAATCAATTGATGCAGCTCCACTGATACGTACTAAATAAGGTATTTCAGATTAAAAAATCAAAAATATAAAAAAAACATGAAAGAGGAGCAGGTTCGTCTACGAAAAGTTCTTGGCACATTTATAAGACTCTCATATGATCGACACATTTATAAGACCACTTCTAATGAAATTTTTTAGTTTTGGAGCTTTGAAAAAAGATATATATATAGATATATATTATAATTTTTTTAACTTTACGAGAAATTAAATCAAATATCTATGCATAATACTTTTAGGTTGAATTTCCGTAAAATTAAGAACCCCAAAATTAAATATTAGTATAAATATATACATATACGTATATGTATTTTAAGAACTCTAGAGTTAGAGAATTCCATCGAAGTTACTCTAAAAATCCCATATGATCATATGTCTTTTATTTTTGGTTAGAGATATCCATTCAAGATTAAAGCTGCTCTGGTATTTAGTAAAAGAAATAACTAAAATTTGAAAATACTACTAAAACATTTGATTTTTTTTTGTATTATTGGCTCACGTACAATAACAACCATATCTCTCACACAAAAGCGTATATAATAAACCCAAGAAAAATCTTCATGAGTACATTGAATTAGTTTTCAAAAAAATTCACTATGAAGATACTACTAAAGCTCACACAATAGCCCAATATAAGTTCCCATAGCTCATGTAATTATCCCTTTAGCAATTGTAACCATTTATTATATAGGATGTTATAGCAATTGTAGTTAGGCTCGTTTCCGAAGGATTTGGAGCTTATGCTCTTTAACATAGAAAATAGCTTTTGTAAGAGATATAAGTACCAAGTTGATTGTGTTCTAATATTGAAGTCAGGGTGAGGAAATGAAAAAGATATTGTCCAAATTCTCCATCTAATAGTCTATATCTATATCATTTCTACGAAGGACTTTATTTGATGATGCAGCTATATGGTTGGTTCACGGGACATCTCTATTATTTACTGCTGAGAGATGGCCAAGGTTTACTTCTTTGGTATTCTTGTTTGTTTCAACTTGGTCCGATGTTGTAGAGGCACTCTTCGCTTCCTTCATTTTACACCATATCACTAGGTATACACCTCCCACCATTATCATTGCACCAATTATACTGTATGTTCCGCAAAATTAATAGTAAATGAAACTTACATACTATATTCATCATACACATAAATATTAGTTCGATGGAACACTACATGCATGATTTTGGTGTACCTTCCCAAATGCAGCGTTTCCTCTAAAGCAAATGATCCGGCGAGGGCTACAATGACAAGCCTTATAGGGCTAAACATCGTAACATATAACGGTCCTTTTGTTTTAATGCACCAAGAAACAACAGGTATGACCATTCCTGAGACCACGACTCCCTACAAGTCACGGACAAGATAATCAATTAAAAACGTGTATTATACTCACACACACATGTCTTAAATGATCCTTAATCATTGGGAAGATTGTTTTATACTGAATAGACCGTAGCAAGAAGGCTAATGTTCCATCCTAATCGCCATTGCTTCCAGTTACGTTCTGAACAGAGAGCAACAATCATGCACACCAAGCTTCCCATCCCATTCATCAGACTTACGTTCCAATAACTTCCTCCAAGTTGATCGCCTATTTTTGCCTGTAAAGAAAAAAAAATTACGTCTCTTGAAACATCTTATCAACGCCCAAAACATGAAACAAATCACTTTACATTTCTTTAAACCTGATTGTTATATACAAGGTTCTTTTTCAACATCTTAAACTATATTTTGTATATATTAATGGGTACATAAAATACGTGTGTATTAATTCACAAAGGATATGTATTTAGTTGTAGTTATCAATATAAATGTCTAGGAACATGTCGTATATGTCATATTTTTCTTATTTTAAAATAATCGTTTGGTATATGAAAAAAAACATCACTTACCTGCAATATTAGCCAAAGTGAGAAGGAAAAGTTACATCCAAAAACCATAAGAACTCCGGGAATTGAGATGTGGTGGTTCTCAGTGGCTCGGACAGAAGATTGACCAGCGTGGGAGTTTTTAAGTAAGTCAACGTGTGTTGACCAGATATGAATCTCAACACCTTTATAGAATACAAATACAAGAGCCCCACCGGCACCAAGTAACGTCCCCACAAGCTTAGCCCTCCCTTCGTTCGTTCCCAGCCTAAGAGTCTCTATCCTGTTAAATCATAACTAGATCATCAATTAGCCTTTTCATTTCTCGTTAGGCGGAATTTTTTATTTAAATAATTGGGCCAAGTTTTTAACGGAAGTGACCCTTGTTTTATATTCGCTTACGACATGACTAATGCACGGTTCTTGGGGTGAGGTTATTACCGGAATATAAAAAATTGTTGTTTAAATTTTAACTAAAAAAGTTAGACCGGTTTTTAAATAAGAATTTTAAAAACCAGTTCTTAACCTTTTTAGTTAAAAATTAAGAAACAATTTATTATATTCCGCTAAGAACTCACCCTAAGAACCATGCATTAATCATGCTTTTAGAGAAATCCAATGGAGATTCTAGCTCGGAAAAATTCTTAAAATATATATATATATATATATAAACTAATATATAGTCCCTCCATTTTTTATTATATAACGTTATATAGTTGTGTATATAGAATAAGAAAATAGTTAATTTTTAAATTTCTATCAAACATATCATTAGGTATCCAACTAATCAGAATTAAACCAATAATAAAACAATGGCATAAACTGATAGTCATATAACTTTAAAAAATCATAAATTTTACATTGAAAACTAAAAATATCATCTAATTTGTAACCAAAAACAATTCTTTTTAAAAAGGTGAGAGTATAATTTTGGGAACCAAATGAATAAATCATATTTTTCCAAGAAGTTATTGTTTAGCATTGGATGTGCCTTACCTAAAAGCGACCGACAATACCAAAGTGATCAACGGACCAAGGATACTGGCCGCAGTCGAAAAGGTAGCTGATGTAAGAGCAAGTCCCGGCAAATAAAGAAAATTTGGTATCGCCGCTCTGTAAAGAAGTCAAAAACATAAATCACATCATCTATGAAATTTCACGTATATATTTATAATAATTTATGATCGTCAGTAACAGGTCAAATGAAATTATTGTACTAAGTTCTAGTACCCAAGCATTCCAGAAAGAAATGCTAGAAAGAGCAGTCTCCATGTAAATGCTGGCCGCTTCTCCCTGGTCACATGGAGTACAAAACAAAACATTTGATTAAAATAACATCTGAGTAAATATGAACACACAAATGATTTAGTGATGTCAAAATGTGTTTAAATCCGGTTTCTCCTATATAAGATTATATATATATTGTAACATAATGCAAAAAGATATAACAATTGTATAAAATGTAACAAAAAGCAAACCTTTGGAAGATGAGTGCAAGGGGAAGCATGGAAATGGTGGCAAAGGAGAGACGATAAGCCACAACGACTCTGAGATTTGTACCATCATCGACCGTTAGCTTAAACAAAATGTACATTCCTGCGAAAATAAACTGGATCACCAGCATTACAATTATAGCCTTAACTTCTTTCAACATATCTCCACTTCGCCCCCACAACTTCTATATTGTACTTTGATGATACTCAGTCAAAACCATTTACTACCCCCTTGCTGATGGATGAGCTCTGATATCAGCTTTATTTATCTAGCCAATGTGTCTTCGTCTTTAAGTCTACCCCTATGCTTTTTTCATTGTGCTCCACTCAAACTTGAGAGATCATGAAAAATAAGTGATATAAGAAGATGTGAAATTCAAGTGCTTGTTTATGGTAACCGGTGAACAAAGTAGCAAAGTTGTTAAGGATACAACTTTGAAGGCTTAGTGAGTTTGAAGAGAGATATATTATAAAGAAAATATATGATGAAAGAGGGAAATAGAATACGTAAGTGAAGCCGTTTATGCATAATAAAAGAAAAAAAAAAACTATTTACTATTCTTATAATCAATGGACCTCCACGAGATCTAAAGAGCGTTGCAGAAGCATTTTTTGTAGTCATTGCAAAAGCATCTTTATTTTTTTTCTTTCATTAAAAGAAAAGATAAACAAAATATTGGACATGTAAAAAAAAATTTAGTTGCCTTGGTGCCGCAAACATTCATTTACATGGTCAGGGTAATGCGTTTTATTAACATTATTGTCAAATTGATAGAAGATTTACATAACAGCGGAATATTGGGTTGATGTTGACACGTGCTAAGCATGCTCTAAACTTCCCTTTCGTGTCTTGCCATACAAGAGAACTCCAAAAGAGATAAAAGGCTTGGTAAAGCCATGTACACTTGGCAAAGATCCAAATTTAGAAGTTTTGGGGTTGGATTCTCTTCCATTATTCTAAAATGCTTCATTTAATTGGCAAAATGTTTGTGTATGAATGATCCAATTTTATTTAACACCATACTTTTTTTTCTCTTTTCCATATATATATATTACTAGATGACTCTCATGCTCGTGCGATATAAACATTTATAAAATAATTAAACTATAATTAATTAATGTGTCATTTCCATTTATTGATTAATTTTAAATATTTAATATTTTATATGTATGAAAAATAAATAAAGTATTGTTATAAATTAAATTAGGGGGATTTGCTAAAAACAACTTAAAATTTCAATTTAAACCTATAAGTGTACTCCAATTTCAATCAAATGCAAAACCAACCTACAAGGGTGATAAAAGTACTATTTAACCCTTATGACCAAACAAAAAACAGAAGTGTATTTTACGTTTTTATCCTTTGTTAGTCTACACGTAACAGAAAGAAGTCTACATATATGTAGACCTCGTACGAAGTCTATTCATTTGGTAGACTTGTTATGTAGTTTATACCATAATTTTATCTAATAATTTAATTTTAAAAATGTATAAAAATAATTGTTGTAATATTTTTAACTAATCATTAATATAATGGATAATATGAAGTAAAAAATTAAAATTTTATATAATTAAACATTTTTAAGGAACATTTAGGGTTTGAGATTTTTGGTTAAGGGGTTCGTAGACATATTATAAAGTCTACATATATGTAGACCGTTTTTTCAGTCTACACACAATTTAACCTAACCGGATTTAACCAATATAATTTGATGATCAAATAAAACATTTACGGTTTGAGATTTGTGGTTAAGGGGTTCGTAGACATATTATAAAGTCTACATATATGTAGACATTTTTTTCAGTCTACACACAATTTAACCTAACCAAATTTAACCAATATAATTTGATGATCAAATAAAACATTTACGGTTTGAGATTTGTGGTTAAGGGGTTCGTAGACATATTATAAAGTCTACATATATGTAGACCTTTTTTTCAGTCTACACAAAATTTAACCTAGTATATAAATACGATTTCTCAAGTTTTTCAGGTAAAAAAAACTAATCTTCGCCGTATCTCTCTCTAGGCGATTTCCGGCGAGATTTCCGGCGAATCGATCCACGCTGTTTCCCATCCGCTTCGTCTCTGTCTCCTCCATCGCTCTTGTAAGTTAAATGTCTCTGTTTTACCTCTCTGTTGATAAAAAGTGACCACCTTTACCTTTTTCTCTTTTCAGATCTGAGCGCGACTTCTAAGGAACAGTGCTTCTCGTCCAAATATATGCTTCCGGTCAGTATCATGGCTTCTACTTCATCTCTCTATCCTAGCCAGCAAGGGATTGTGCTTCATCTTTCCAACGTACGTCTCTCTGTCATCTCTATCTCTCGTTTAACTAATAACCTAACAAGTTCATCCTTGTTTACTAACCTTTTAGTTTCTTTTGATTCAGATCTGAGTTGGTCAGTGTTAGATCCATTTCTCTAACGAGCATTGCATCCTCTCTAATCCATTTCTCTGCTTCTGCTTCTGGTGAGTCTACTTCATTTTGAAGTGTAGTATGAAGTTTCGAATTTGTAGACTGAAATTTTGAATTTGTAGACTGAAATTTTGAATTTGTAGACTGATATTTTGAATTTGTAGACTGATATTTTGAATTTGTAGACTGATATTTTGAATTTTGTAAACTGATATTTTGAATTTGTAGACTTCTCATGTAAACTGATGTTTTGAATTTGTAGTACACTGATGTTTGAATTTATAGGCTTCTCGTGTAGGCTTCATTTTAAATTGTAGACTTCTCGTGTAGAATGCACTTATATAATTCTTTGTTTGTGTCTTCTTGGTGCATGTTACAAAATGGATAAGCCTGATTTCCTATCGAGGTTGTATACTCTAGGGAGGAGCTCAAGAACTGTGAGTAACAGACGGTTGTATCAGACTTTTGTACCAGACATATGGTTGTAACAAACTTATGTAATTTGCTTGCAGCAGACTTAAGTATTAGTCTTCTTTTACAAAAGACTTTTATAGAAGTCTGGTACTCGACTATATATCAAAATATCATCATTTGTATCAGTATAGTACTCTTCTTTCACATATTTAATTCATATTCGACCAAAAGTACAATTCCAATACAATCCAGAGATTTACATATTAGTCTTCATTTATAAGAGACTTAAAAAGAAGTCTACTTTTTGTTCAAGAAGACTAACATGTTGGTCTGCACGACAGAAAGTAACATTAGAACTCAAAGTAATAGAAAAATTAAGACCTACGATTTCAACAAAAGTTCATCAAATAAGACAACATCCAAAGCGACAATACAGCTGATAAGTTAAATACATAAGACATAAGACAACATCCAAAGCAATAAGACACCATCCAAAGCAATAATACAATTGATCAATTCAACACATAAGAGATAATACATAAGACAACATCCAAAGCAGTAAGACAACACTGATTTAACCTAGACAATTTGGATGTGACCCGGTTGTTTGCACTGTGACAATTAACGTAGACTTACTAATATGTCTACAATTGTTTCCTATCAATATAGCAAAATAAAAAGTATTATACTTTCATAATGACAACATTTTTTTCTATCCAAAATCACTCAAACTCATTAGGATTAACTATTACACACTTTCAAACGAAAAAAATGTGAAAAAATAAAATGCATAGTACACAAATTAACTATTAATGTAAATTTCAAAATAGACTCCATGTTCAATCTACAAAGTGGTAGACTTTCTTTTAAGTTTACATCCGTAGACGGTCAGATAGGTCTACTCTTTGGGTTAGTTTTTGCAATTGACCATTTTACGGGTTACTTTTTATAGTTGAAAAAAGTTGTGATTTTATATAAGCAGACTTCGTTTTCAGTCTACAACTTCAAAAATGTTAGTTTTCGCTATTGACTAGAATTTTCCAGGATTTGACTTTCAGAGGTAGACTAAATATACAGTCTACATGTTTTAGTTTTTTTGAATGAGGTTAGTTTTGCAATTGACTATGTTTGACTTTTTAGGGGGTAGATTGAAATGAACGTCTACAGATTTGCAGACTTCGCAAGAAGTCTACTCTCAAATCCGACGAGCCAGTTTTGCATTTGACCAAAATAAAAAAATAGACTTCACGGGTAGTCTACATTTTTTTTCTGGAAGAGAAGACTGCATCTGAAGTCTACATATTAAAAATAATAATAATTAATTTTAAAAAATTTTAGTCAAACACAAAACTAACATTTTCAACGCAGTCAAAATTTTGGTCAAATGCAAAACTGACCTTAAGTAAACTTCTTCGGCAGTCTACGCTTCGTAGACTTATGTTGAAGTCTGCTTATGAAAAGTCAAAAGTTCATTCAAATGCAAAACTAACCTCTTTTGCGTAGTCGTCTTTGTAGGTCTACGTACTTTTTTGTTTTTGTTGTCAAAGGTTAAGATGTAGACTGTTGGGGAAGGCTACGTTACAAAAAAAATCCGTTTAGTCAATTGCAAAACTGACCTGTGCGTTGACAAATAGACTGCATTGTATGTCTACATAAGGGCGTAGACATATAAAACAGTCTACTATCGCGACACAGATCTGAGAAACGACTTAAACCATGAAAATAGTTACCTTTTTGCAGTGTGAAGCTCGTTTCCAGCCTTTTCAACCGTCCAAACTCCAATAATGACCAAAAGAAAACATTTTTGACGATTCACAAGTGAAAAAACACGAAATTATGAAGTTTATGATTATGAAAATAAAGGTTAAGAGAGATTTTTAGATTGAAATGTAGAGAAAATTATAGGAAATGAAGATTTGCTTGTTTAGAATGAGAAAAAAGTGGTTGAAAATTCAATTCTAAAGCTTTAAGAGATCAAAAATGGTGGTTCATGGTGGTTGAAAATATTGATGATGATGACATAGTTGTAATTAAGAAGAAATGTTTAGGGTGTATTTGGTTTTTTGTATTTTTCGAAATTAATAAATAAATAAATAATAATGGCAAATTTGTAAATAATTCAAAAACTTATGGGTATTATGGAAAATTCAATGATAAATAGTAACTAAAAAAAAGAGGTTGGTTTTGGGTTTGACTTGAATTTTTAAGTTGTTTTTGAAAAAACCCATTAAATTAAGGTGTTATCTAAATCAAATATGCGGTTTCATGTATAATAATTTAAATCAATTCAGTCTTTTTTATATTAGGTATATTGGGTTGTATTTATCTTTCAATTGAATCATAATTTAACTATATATATATATATATATATATATATATATATATATATATATATATATATCATATTATTATATCTATGTTCAGTTAGATTGACCTATTAATTTGAAAATTATTTTTATAATTATTTTTTAATTTTAATATATGTTTCTAGAAAATATAAAAATTGAAACTAAGTATTAATTTAATTAGAACCGCATTAGACAGTATAATCAGTAATATTCTAAAAGCTCATACACATATTAAAATAGTCATATAATCACCAAATCATAATAAAATGATTCATGTTTTTCTTTAAAATTTTAAACCAAAATTTAAGGTAATTTATAATATATATATATATATATATTAAAAACCTTTATATAAAAAATATTGTTATCTTAGTTTAGCATATATTTTTTAAAAAAAAACTGAAAAATTCAATTATTTATTTTTAAGCATATTGAATTGCAACGATTCCTCTAAATAGAATTAACTATTTTTCTTAGTTTTAGTTAGGTTAATATATGAATAATTTTGTTATTTGAATTTAGTTTGGTTATTCTTACGTTTATAAGTATATATTTAAAAATATAATTCGATATATGTTTCTTAGAGTAACATTAGATCAAAATATTATAAATATTGATTCTTTCACTTTAATTAAATAGTTAGTGAGATTGATTTTAAAAAGTTTTGAAACTGATAAATATCTGTAAATGAAACCCCATAATCATATATTAAAATGATACTCATCTATGCAATTAATTACATATATATATAATTTAAAAATCTACAATATTTACAAAATAATCTATTCTATTAAAATAAAAGTCACAATTTCATTTTATATGTGATTTTTTTGAAAATGTATTTCCCCTAGAAAATCACATCTCATTTATTTTTAGTAACATTTTCAAATACTAATAAATCACTTAATACTATATCTATCAGTCGAACGTCATAACAAATAATATCCTATAAACTGGTTCGGTTTATGAAAATATGTTGTCATTAATAATGAATCACCTAATATATATATATATATAAATAAAATGACACAAGTGTCACATTAAAGAAATCAAAATCTGTCATCATGAGTGAATTTCTAAAGATGCCAAAAATTTGTAGCACATATGAACTTGTCATGCTCTCTAATGACCATAGTTCATCACCTTAAAATATTATAACATAAATATTGAATTACCTAACAAATACATACAAAACCATTATTAATGAATCACCTTTTTTTTTGAATCACCTTAAACATTTTAAAATCTATCATAACTCCTTATGGTGTCACAACCCTCAAACAAATAAAAAGTTGATGTGATCTCTAATTTGGATCCATACTTTATCACAAATGAACGAGGATACAAATTTATCTTTCAATACATAATGTAATACAGTATGAACTTTTGTTTTTATTATTAAAGCGTGCATTGAAGTGTTGGATTTCCTAAGACATCAATCATATTGATCATAAATTCATATTAGTTCATTTAAGAGAATCAATTGAACCTAACCGGTTCTTAAGAACATTGACTATACAAATGTTTATATATATTTTATAAATACAACTAGATTCTAACCCGTCCTTCAAAGGGCGGATATATTTTTGACCCGATTAAAGCGTGAAACTAATATTTTTGTTGAAAATTTTATTTTACGTAATGAAAATTAAGATTTTTAATAAATTATATATTTTAATTTTTATGAAATTTATCTTAAAGTTATTTATATGAATTTTTTGTTATTTAAAGTACGACTAATTTTTGAAGATTCTAAATAATTCTGGCACATATTATTATTTTGTTTATTTACCCGTAGTTAAACTTAACTCACACTGATTTTATTTTAATATATTATATTAAATATTTTATATTTTGTAACCTATTTATGAAATTCATTTTTGGGTGTTTTAAGCTTTTCTATAATTTATTAAATTTAGTTTATATGATTTAATTTTTTATTATTTTAAATATAATTTTGTTTAAGGATTTGAGATAATTCAGACCCGCATTATGGTTTTGTTGATTTAATCATTTGTTATTTTAACTTGATTTTATTTTAGTGGTCTAATTTAATAAATAGTAAACTAATATAAATAATAATTACTAATAAATAATTAATGAGTGTTAAAATGATTGAATCTTAAAAGTATTATTTATACCTTATTATTATTAGAGGAACTAACGCTTAACATGAAATTATAAGTATAGCTACTAATTATTAAAAAATATTAAATTAACTGTTATTATTATACAATGTTTTGTGAATTCTAATTTATACTTAATTTTTACTCACTTATATAATGTATTTGTAAATTCTAATTAGTATAAATGAGAGTTATGTATTCCTAGAATATAGGAAATAAAGAGGTAGGTTGTAAATTAAATGCATAAAGTTAATTATTAATAGAATACATAAATAATTAGATATAATATGTATCAATATTTAGAAGATTTAGAAGGTGATTATAATTATTTAGATGCATTTATTAAATAATTAGTTGGACATAACATTTATCAATAGGTCATGATCATGTTTTAATAGAATAGATAAAAACACTCATATTGGGAGTTCTTTCCCCTACAATTTCTCATATTTTAACCATTTTAACTGATCAAAATTTAGATAAGAAGGAGAGAGAGAGATTAGAAAAAAAAAGAATAGTCTATTTATTAAGAGACTTTTTTGAGAGACCAATTATCTAAATGTTTCATTATGATTCTCTTTTTATTTTTTATTTAAATTTCATTTTAATTAGTTAATAAATTACTGTAAATATCTAAAATACGCTACTAAGAAACTAAACCACTAAAGATGCTCTAACCACCAATTTTTGAGAAAAAAAATGTTATAATATAAGATTTTTTTTTTGAAAACTAAAATATAAGAATATTCCTAAACAAAACGATTTATATGCTATAAACCTTTTGATATTGTTTATAAATCAGCCATAAAATCGTCATATTGTATCTTATTATTATATTCTAACTGGAGTAAACGAGGAACATAACTAAATCACGTGATTTTACCTATTAAATCATATCCATACACGTGTTCTACTTCACTTTAAGTTCACAAAGTAGCTATTCTCAAAGTCACATAATCATCTATGTTTATTTACTTTAAAAAAAATAAACCTACGGCAACTAAATTATTTGTTCATTTAAAAAGAAATAAAACTAAATTATTATGTTGTTATCAAGAATTCTTCATTTTTTCCATTTTTTATTTTTTTTAGGTATTCAAACCTACGGTATCTATCTTATTAAAGTAGAAGTACTTTAGGATTTTGTTTGGAAACATGGATAATGAAGATTGTTTGGATACATGGATAGCAGTATTAAAAATAATTTCTTTTATTTACAAACTTAGCCTTTACATTTACAATAAATCTATCTTATTAAAACTGTAGTACCCATAATACTTCACCCTTATTTTTTCTTCTTATTTACCATTCTGTGCCATTGAATAATTTAAAAGAAATTTTATTTACGGGCTGACTTAATAATTTTTTTATCTAACCGAATAAATTCAAAAACAAGCATCTATCTTATTAAAGTAGAAGTACTTTAAGATTTTGTTTGGAAACATGGATAATGAAGATTGTTTGGATACATGGATAGCAGTATTAAAAATAATTTCTTTTATTTACAAACTTAGCCTTTACATTTACAATAAATCTATCTTATTAAAACTGTAGTACCCATAAAACTTCACCCTTATTTTTTCTTCTTATTTACCATTCTGTGCCGTTGAATAATTTAAAAGAAATTTTATTTACGGGCTGACTTAATAATCTAACCGAATAAATTTAAAAACAAGCATAATATTAACAAGATAGATCTAAAAATCTAGCCCTTACGTTAACAATATTTTTTATTTCCAAATTACAACCCACAAAATAAAAGAAAATCCATCAATCAATTGAAACTAAAATCTAGAGGTTTTCATATATGAACAAAACGTAATAAATTACTAAAATTGAGATATTCACTTATTCTTATATTTTAAATCATATATTTTCTGTGTTAGACAACCATATTAATTTGTTAGTTATACATTTTTTCTTATTTCAAAAAAAAATCTAAAATAAAAAAATAGTATTTATATGAAATAATTGAATATTACATAAATTTTATTTTCTAATAGATCAAACAATAATAAAATATGAACAATTTCAAACATATAAAACACATATAAAACCAAACACAATTATATATGTTATATATTACAATTTACTATAACACTCATGCGGGTGTTAGTCATGGTCATCTAAGTACCCATCGACTACAATTCAGTCTTTCTGAATGTTGGGGTTCAAAATGGTTTTACATGAATATACGGACGGTGTCGAGTAGGATCATTCAAGGTCCAGGTAAGTTTGTAGGAACGTAAAAATATTAAAAAACTGTTGGTTTACAAATATTATTAAATAATTTTAAAAATAAAAATCAAAACCCACGCTTTGTAAGCGCGGGTCAAAATCTAGTTAGTATTAAAATTTGGCACAACAACTCCTAAGCTGTAATTTTTTTTTTGAACTTAAAACTGTAGTTTTTATCCATAATATCATATAATAAATAAGAATCCTTTCGCCCAATAAACAGTTGGTCCTTGGGCCAAAACATTTTAACTATCATTTCTATTATTAAAAATGAGAGTTAATTTGATAAAAAAAATAAATTCTCTTTTCTATTATACATTTAGGTTTATTGTTATTAGGTCTAACTCAATAACTATAGAAACGAAAGTAGGAAATTTGTGTATTTATAATAGAAGTATTAAAAAGAAATTTAATAAAATTATCAACAATTATAATATGACATATCATTATATATAGTACATATTCATAAAAGTCACCTATTATACTATTTATATAAATGATCAACTAAATTAGTTCTTAAAGACATTTTGTAATTAGTAATATTTCATATATTTTATCTATCTAATAAAAGTACATTCTCATTGCATCTCCTCTATCATAAATATGGCCATCAAAAAATATTATTATTTTAAAACCTTTTAGGGTTAGTTTTATTTTTCTAATATTAATACTAATTAGTAATAGAGAAAATTGAAAATCTTACAAGACACACATAAATATAAATTTTAGTTATAAAATAGCTATAGTAAATTATAAATTTTTAAAATAGTAATCTTTTACAAATATGTAACAAAATTACGATAATTAACTATATAATCCAATCTTTATAGTATGCAGTTGTAAATATAGATGTCTACCCAAAATAGATTTGGGGATGTAACATAATTTACAAGCAATTGAAAACTTGAGAAATAACAAATTCAATATATAAAATTAAAAAATATTTGATGGTTGCGCGGATCAAACTCTAGTAATATGTTAAAAACAATCTTATTAATCAAGTATGCATATATTACTTACTTTAAAAAATAAGTAAAATTGTTCATAAAAACTAAAAACATCCTAAATATTTTTGAAAGAATGATAGATATTTTACTTTTTCTATTTTTAGAAAACTAAATACAAGTTATTGATAAAAAGTAAAATAAAAATATTGATAATGGCAATTTTTTAAATTTATTAAGGTTATCAACGTAATTAATCATCATAATAATTAAGCAGCATTATTCGTAAAAACTAAATTTTCAAATCATATTATAGATATTGTTGAGATATTCAAGTCATTGTTATTAGAAATATCTCACCAAAAAGATTTTATAAAACTTAAAATAAATAATAAAATTATCTATTCTATTAAAAAGTATTTAAATGATGAGAGTTTTTATTCAAAAATAATTTAAAATATCTACCAATCTTATAAAACTATAAGTTTATGTTAATTTTAATGCTGACAAAAAAAACTTAATTTTAATAAAAGAATTTCTATTACTGTGAGCTATTTTAGTGACATATTTTCAGTGGTTTACTATGGCTATCTAGCAATAAATTAACTAATAAAAATTGTTATACTGTATTATTTTTAAAATCTACTAAAATATTAGATTGTCGACCAAAGAAAGTCAACCTCGTAAACATCATTCGCAAGAGAATTCCAAAAGAGAAGAAAACGCTCCTGTGTCAATAAGCAACATGCATAGAAGCCTTGTACACTTGGTAAAGATCAAATTTGGAAGTTTTGGGTTTGGCTTCCCTTTAACTTTTTAATATGATTTTTTTGATATGGCATAATTGTAACATTTTGGTTTGTATTATATGTAGAAAAGTTTAAGAAAATTGATTTGGTTACCTATATTAATAAAATACAGTTATGTTTTCAATCACATATCCATAAAAAAAAATAAAGTTAAGTGTGCTTGAACTACAGTAGTTCTTTGTGATGTCACATGGTAATTAAAAGATCAGTAGACAAGACTTTCGAATCTCCAAAAATTAACACACCGACTGTCATACGGAATGAAATCCATGAGACGAGTGAGCGAACATGGAAAACCCATCAGTCATAGTCGGACGAAACATTATAATATTGTTATATAGATGATAGATCCATATGTTCGAGAAAAAAAAAAGATGATAGATCCATATATTCAATGGATTACCCGGAGAAGGTCTTAAAGATGAGAAGCATATAGTAGGGGTGATATCCAGTAATGTAAATCAACTATGTATAATTGCATTCACACATTATCTTAAGAACGAAACTGATCATTTTGAGGGCACCACAACCTCCTTTCTTATGAAAACCTCCTTTCGTTCACTGATGCTATTTTCTATCATTCTTGTCTCTGCGAGAGAGCCGCCGCTATCACTAGTTATAACAAAATCTTGAGAGAATTGTGTGTTTGGATTGTCTCCGATGAAACAAATTCACTCATCCTTTTATTTTATTGATCTCCTCATTTTTCCCTATAACACAACGTATACTATAGCCCACATACGTACAATAATATTGCTCTTAGTAAAAATTAGTGGTATATATATATATGAAATTAAAAGTGATAAAATAAAAATTATGACATAATTGAAAAATTAAAAAAAAATACAAAATTAAATATTTTTATAGTTATTATTGGTTAAATATGATTAGTCTAAATATTGACAAAAATATATATTTAGTTTAAATTAAGTATTTTATACACACAATGACCCAGATGTCCAAAAGGGGGCCGGATCGGGTTAACTTGGGCCTGATCCGGGTCAGTTGAATAACGGGTCCTGATTAAAAAGACGACCCTAAAACGAAGAAGGTGAACAAGGGTTTTAGTTTTTGATTGTGAAAGAACAGTGACAGAAGCAGCTCACCCCTCTGAATCCTACAAGACATGCCTAAGTCAAAGAGAGACAGACCAGGTCACAACTCTTTCGGTCTTTTCCTCCACTTCTTTCACGGTTCTGAACTATTGCATCTTCATTAAATGAGCTAGGAAGCTCTGTGTGTTTGTAGCCGCCGTCAAGGGTTTAGGGTTTCTAAGATGTTAAATAAAGCTTAAATCTTTGTTGTTGATGCAGTTACTTTGTCGAAGACAAAGAAGAAAGGAAGGGAACACAAAGAGATTATTGTAAATGGAATCAGAGAGGCTGTTGAAAAATATAACTCTGTCTATGTTTTCTCTTTTGAAAACATGAGAAACATCAAGTTCAAAGAGTTTAGACAGCAGTTTAGACACAATGGGAGGTTAGGTTTTCTATGTTTGGTTGTAATCATGTAATTGAGATTAGTATCTGTTCAATTGAGTCTTTGATTTGTAGTTAAAGTGATATTGTTTGGGTTCTTATTTGGTTCAGGTTCTTCCTTGGTTCGAACAAAGTGATGCAGGTTGCTCTTGGTCGTTCTGCTTCTGATGAAATCCGTCCTGGCATCTTTAAAGCTTCCAAGGTTGTTGTGTGTGTACAGTCACATGGCTATTTTTTGTTGTCTGTTACATATTTTTACATTTTGTTGTGGGGTGTTGTTTCAGCTGCTTCGTGGTGATGCTGGACTTCTTATTACAGATATGCCAAAGGGAGAGGTTGAAAGGTAATCAACTTGGAATCCTCTTGTTCCCCTGTTTTACTGTGGTGAAACCAACTGTGAGGGGCTTTTATTGTATCTGTGTCTCTTTTGTGTGTAAAAGTTCTTGGAATGCTTCTTCTAATTGCATTGCAGCTTGTTTAACGCTTATGAGGATTCAGACTTTTCAAGGACCGGAAGCACCGCTGTAGAAACGGTTTGTGAATAGAACTAATGCCAGCTTTATATATGCTTCTTTCTAGATCAACAAACAAGATTGAAACCGTTATTTCAAGAACTTTTATATGTTTCCTTTATCTTAATAACTGAACAACTTTGTTTTGGTGGCATTGAATTGGTCAGGTTGAGCTGAAGGAAGGTCCTCTAGAACAGTTCACACATGAGATGGAACCGTTTCTAAGGAAGCAGGGTATGCCTGTTCGGCTTAATAAAGGTTTGTAATGTTGCCACTTTTAGCTTCCCTCTTTCTCTCATTCACAAGTATTTATTGATCCACAAAGTTGCTTTCTTTTGCTGAATGACTATGTAGGTACGGTAGAGTTACTCTCAAACTTTGTAGTTTGTGAAGAAGGCAAACCTCTTTCACCAGAATCTTCTCGCATTTTGGTAAATAAGAATCCCTCTAATTCTAAAAGCCTTTCCTTTATTTTGTTTTGTTTGGAAAAAAATGCTTATACTTTGGGTATATAATAATAATTTGCAGCGCCTGTTGGGAATCAAGTTGGCTACTTTCAAACTCAACTTAGTCTGCAGATGGAGCCCTAATGACTTTGAGCTTTACCGAGAAGGTTTGGATCTCTCAGATGTCGAGACCTCCTAAAAAAGTCCAAGCTTTTGATCAAAGTTTTGGATGATGCTTACTCTCTGTGGTTCCTTGTTTGCACTTGGATGTTTTATGTCAAAGTTTTGTTGCTTTAGTGTCTGTAGAATATCACATTATCTTCGTGATTTCCCTATTCTTGTATTCTTGGCTACAATACATATCAATCTTAAAAAAGAAAGTTAAGCTTATTTTCCTAAAGATCATTCACTCTTATCTTATTTAGACTAAATGAAATTATACTATAATTAAGCACTATTCGAATCCAATATAGACCATTTTTTTTGGCAACATAGAGACCATTCTTTTTCATATTATATTATATCTATATAATATTTATAAAATGGAATTTTTTTATCTATATAATACTCCCTATGTTTGAAGTTTTAAAAAGTTTATGTTGTTTCAAAATAGATGATGTTTTAAGATCTTAAAATATGTTTTGAGATTTTAATGTTAACTTTAACTTTATTGAACACTGTTTAACTAATAAAATTTTACTAATTTTTTTTTTTGAACAACATCTATATACTAATATTCATATAATAATATTCACTCAAATTTCATATATATTCAAGCCCAATATCAGACCTTTCTTTTTCATATCCGCCGATTGCTATATCACATTTGGGCCTTGAATTTTGGGTTTACGGACTTGCATGTCCAATAAAAAATGTAGATAGATTAGGTTTAAGAATAAGCTTTATATATTTTGTTGACAAACAAATTTATTTATACTTCTAAGAATTTTGTTCAAAGAAAATGAACAAACATATAAAAAGATTGGAAGATTGTGGAGATCAGGAAGTGACATGAGAAGAGAGTGTGTGGGGCTTAAAAGGAGTAAGAAAAGTGAAGAGAGAGAGAGAAGAAATGAAATCATGAAAGTGAGGGAAGGAGTCAGGTGTGAGAGAGACTGAAGCACTGACTCCTAACCAATCTTTTTCGGCACTGAAATTCATGCAGTTTCTTTTCTTCTTAAAGGCCAAACGACAACCACTTCTGCTCTTTAAACACAGCATTTACTCCTCCCTACCTCTCTACATCATTGCATATCTTTCCTTTTTCTCTCCCTTTGACACTGATTTTGGCTTTTTTCATGATGGTATCTTTTGAATTTGTTCCTCCCGTTTTATAGTACATGCTTGATGGGTTTCCTATAGTTTTTTTTATGTACTATAGTTTAAATTTAACCATCCAAAAGCTCAAAAATTTGAACCTATCAACAAACGATATAGACTTCCTTCTGCTCGTTTAGTTGATTGTTAATTCACCATATACATCCTTTTATTTGTAAACTTTAATTTTAAATAACAAGTTACTAGATTTTGACATGCGTTTAGCAAGCACGAATATTTTATGATTAATTTACTAATAACTTAAATTTTTTTTTATTAATTTGTAAATTTTTTTGTGTATTTAAAATATTTTTGCATTTAAATCAGTTTTTTTTTAAATCGACCCGGACCCGTGGTTATCCGGTTAATCCGATGATCCAATGATTCAGTTAAGGTTTTAAAAATTCATATTTAAAACCTGTGAAAATCACAAAACCCGAAACTAACTAATTGACCCGATGGATGACTGATATGTAACCCAATTAAATTTGAATTGTTATAATTTCATAATATGTCACCTTTAAATCTAAGTTTTGAAATTTATTATTTTACAATTTTATGAAATTATGACATTTCTATAAAATTTTGATAGAAAAAATGATAGATATAAAATAATTAAGAACTATAAATATCTCTTGATCATATTACTCTTTCTTATATAGCTTAATTAAATTTATTATAATTATTTTGTGTAATTTATCTTGCTAAGATTTAGTATTTAGCATTTTTCTGGAGATAATATATATTTGAACATGGCTATTATAAATTATTATGTTACTTAACTAAATGATATAACCATTATTTATGAAATATAAATAAAATAATATGTTAAAGTAATTGATTTTTTATTAATTTAAATATTTTTTAGTATCTAAACTTTTCAAAATTAATTTATATATATTTTTTTTTATAAATATATGATTTTTTAATTATTTAATTTATCAAAATGATATGAAATAAAATTCTTAGAGTTTTATTAAAAATAAAAGATTTAATGTTTTATATTTTTAGACACCAGATTAATTATACTGTTGTTTGGAAAAATAAATAGTAGTAAAAAGAAATTAGTATTAATTTTTAGGTATGTTTACCTATAAAATAGAAAATTGTATTTAATTTAAGAACTTACAAAAGAAAGGTTATGTACAATTGTATAAGTGTAAGACTCTGTTTTAATAAGCTAGATACTAAGATACGGTTTTAAGTTTGAAGATCAGGTAGATTAAAAAACATACAAAAAAAAACAGATTTCTTTTGCATGCAACTATTTTTAATACCACCGTTAATATTTATAGTTTATGTATATATATTCAAATTCAGTTTAGATGGACTGTCCAATAAAAGGAGAACATTGGAATAATAGCATACTATTTTAAAATAAACTAGCCTTTGACCCGCGCGCCCGCGCGGGTGTTATTTTTATAAATGACAAATATTTTAAGCAATTTGTTTGATATAATTGTATATATGACTGAAACTTAATATTCGATATCCGTTATCCGATCCGGGATCCCATCCGCTTTAAAAAACGGATATTCGGGGATCCTGATAGTGATTTTACGGATTCGACTAATCCACGTACAAACTCAAATATTAAAATTTTAGGTCTGGATATCCGGATCCGGATATTAAATATTTAAAATTTAATTATAGTTATCTATGTATATTATATATACTTTTATATAAAATAACTAAAATTTTAATTTTATTAAATTTTAATGATTTTTAAGGCTTTTTAAATAATAATTTTAAATAGACTGAATATATGGTTAATAGTTAGTTTTGATTTATTTTTAATTGAAAAAACAGATCCGGCTATCCGTGTGTATTCAGATTTTATTCCGAATATCCTAACCCCGAATATCCAGATCCGGATAACAATTTTACGAATCCGACGAATGCATATCCAAATCCGTATATCCTAAAATACCTCGAATATTCAATCCGTCCTAGACCAAATTTTGTATATGTATTATATGGTGATTAAATTTTTTGAAATTTATAAATTACATAAGTTATTCTTATTATATATATATATATATTGTACAAATGAATAATACATTGTATTTGTTTGTATATATAACCATTTATATTTTAGTCATTAAATTGTTATAGAAAGCTACATGATTATTTTGTTACTGTAAATGAATAAGTTCAGATTATAATCAAAAATTATTAACATTATTATCCTTTTTATAGTTCAAATATAGTTGAGTAACTTATATGAATATGAATAAAAATAAAACTAATTTAATGCTATATATATGTATAATTCTGTTTTTATTATAAAAATTTAGAAAATACATATACACTTTTTTATGAAGTTTTCAATTCAAATGACAAAAATTGTTAATGGGCTTAGCTAAGCTTTATTTTTTTCTTGTTAAGAATTAATGTTTGGATGTTTGGATGCAAGAATAATATCAGTGGCATTTTTTGTAAATATTAAGTAAAATTAAGGGTTATTTCTTATTTGTACTTCAGTTTTAATAGATTAGATAAAGCAAACTTTTTACTAGAAAAAAAAAATTTACCAAAAAAAATTAAAGCAAACTATTTTTACCATAAGGTCAAAATAGTATCCCCAAAAGTAATTTTCGCCCCTTGCATCACTCCAAAAATCGTGGCAAATCAAGTACTTAGTTATGAATAATTTTATATGACTCATCTTAATTGAGTAATTTTATCAGAATTTTCAAGTATAGCTTTCCATTTTCCTGTCATGTTGACTTATATAATCCAATTTCTACATAACATTATAGTATATCGAATCAAACACGATATAAAATATATATATATATATATATATATATATATTCATATTTTCTTTTACATGTTTTAGTCGAACTATATTCTCCAATTCCGTTGTTTTATTATTTGTCTTGATGGACAGGTTTGCCCCACGTTTCTTGACACACATCTTTCTAACTTTTTGTAATTGATTGGCCTAAGACAGTTTTTCTTCTTTTCGCTTTGTTGTATAGATTCACCTCTCCTAGATAATTAACTCTTATTTTTTGGTGTGAAATTTTAAAATTCTTTATCAGATGGTATCTTAGAAGACTCTGTCTTTATGGGAAAGAGATGATTTCTTGTTTGGTTGAATGGAGAGCCAAAGCTAGGGTAGACACGGATCGAATATCTGGATATTTAGAGGTATTCATGATTCGTTATGTTTCGTCTGAATAATCAGTTATATTTTATCTGATTCGATTCGATTCGTAGCCATCCTGATATATGGTATCCCGAATATCCGAATTTTTGTAGGTTACATTTGAATTTCTCTTAGATTACATGTTTCCGTTTTAACCGGATATCCAATTCGATCTGTAAAAATAAATTAAAACTTTAAAATAAATAAAAATCCAAAATAATATAAAATAATGATATTTTTATTCAAAAAGAAAATAAAAAATTATTTAATTTAAAAATATCCAGATTTTTTTGTTTGAATTGAAACGGATAACAAACCGAATCAAAATTTACGGTTAAGCTACAACTACTGGAATGTAAAGAGAAAGAGGCTACTCGAGATCACATTTTATTAGGTTGACATCAATCATTTATACCTGAAAATCTTACGCACACAATTTCGATTTTCGACCATCCACCAATTTTCTCTCGCATTTAATGCTAATTACTGTTTCCCCTCCTCAATCAATGATCCATTCATTATTATTTTATTTTTTTCTGAAACGGTCCATTAGGTTATAAAGAGAACAACACATTTTCTAAAATCTTATTATTACGTTAATATTCGAAAACAAAAGTTCTAAACTACACCAATCAATCAGAAAAACCCCACACCAATAACACCATCTTATTTTTTTGTTTAGAAAAAATATTTATTAATATCAACCCAAAATCAAATAAATTAACTTTTAATAACCGATAAGATCTTTAACCGAAATTCCAAATAATTTTCGGAATTTACGGTGGACACAGAAAATGATGCATATAGTAAAAAATTGACCCACACAATGGCAACCACTAAAATACCATCATTTCATATAAATCCAATAAGTATGTTTTTCCCTGTATGGATTTATTAAGAAGTATAGAATCATTCTCATTCCCCTTCCGTTGTCGCCGAGGAAACATAACTCATGACAAGAGACGTCTTACTCTCATCAGCCATAACGGGGAGCTGGAACAGTTGCTTGCAAGAACCACAAGTGATCTCCAACATTGTTGCATTAACTCTCTTCATTGCTTCTTCTCTAACAAACTGAGCCTTCTCCATCTCGGCTTTGGCTTCTTTCCTTATACTCTTCGCCTTCTCAAAATCCATTTCTGCCATCTCTATCTCCCTCTTCGACTCTTGTCTCATTTCATCTGCCCTCCTCGCTTCCTCATTAGCTCTCTCCATTGCTAAACTCATCTCCCCCTTTTCGTTTCTTTTCAGGTTTGATGATGTTTTGGCCATTCCTATGGATAGTTGAAGCTGGAGGCTTTCGAAAGGAGATGGTGAAGCATCGAAAGGGTAAGCGAAAGCTTGTGACTGTTGATGGGACGCTTGTGGTGGTCTTAACATAGGAAGTCCATGCAATAATGGGCTAATGCTTGTGGTACAAAAGGTTCTTGATGGAAATGCATGGCTCGCTTTGTTCTGCTGTATAGGACGTGGGGGATTGGTGGGTTGAGGTTGCCGGATGGTGCAAGTATCTTGGTGCTCTATGAAACTTTCAACCCTGAAAAAAAAAACAGGATAATAATCAATACTGAGAGAGTTGTATTGTACCTAGTTCATATATATATAGATATGTTTTGAGACAATTAGTGTATATATAGGGTCTTTACTTAAATGAAAATTGAATAGAGTTTACATCATAAATATGCTTGATGGATTACGTACGTAATCAAAGGTAATAATAGTATAAAATAAATTTAATTATGGATTTAGGTATCTTGGAAAGGGAGGGATTACGTGATTAAAAGACTTTTTAGTTGGCGAATTAAAAATGTAACAAAGTGTGGGTAATGGGGTCAATGTGAGATCATATACTAAAGTCTAAAACATACAACTATCTGATTTATTTAATTATTTGAAATAAGCATATCTGACAACAGTCAAAGACTGAGCTTCTATTGGTAGGTTGTATAAACATCTATATGGAAATTCAAAACAAAGAAACAAATCAATGTGCATTATAGATAATAGATATATTTGTACAGTAACAAAATTACACACTATCCTAGAAAACATTCTTTGGTTTAATTTAAGGATTCCAAATTTCCAATTATATACATTTTGAAATACTAAGTTAAATTGTATTCATAAATTATCAAGAAGAAAACAGTCAAACTTCTGAAAACCAAAGAAATTAAATGATCAGCACCAGAGAAATTAACTAGGGTTTCCACAGAACATCGAGTAAACTGACCACACTTATTGTTAAAAGACAAGAATATGTTAAAGAGATAATGATGATGAAGAACCTGGAGAAAACGCGGCCACAGTCGCAGGAGTGACCGCGTGAGCCGCATGTTTTGAGATGGGCTTTGTAGTCAGACTGAACAGCGTAGCCTTTTGAGCATCTCTCGCAAACCCATTGCTTGTGTGCGCTGTGTTTCCTGCGGAAGTGTTTTTTGATTCCGACCAGATCTCCAAGTGCGTGACACGGGTCGTGGTGGAGACATGTCGGCTCAGGACACACGTAGACTCTCTTTCTCACCTCTTCATCTTTCTTCTCTCTCTTCAGCAGCTTCCATGGTACTTTATGCCTTCTTCTATGCATCTGGAGATTCTGATCCCTCTGAAACCCTTGGTTGCAGATCTCACACACGTACCGATCTGACTCTAGTAACGTTCTTGGTGATAAAGATACAACCTCTGCATCTGGATCTGTTGCCACCGATACACAAAATTTTAAAAGATTATATTGATATTATAACGTATTTGGATTATCCAATACACAAATTAATAAAATCTTTAGCTGAGTTTGCAAAAAGAAATCCACAAAATAATCATATATATATAATTTATTGAAAACCTAATAGTAGATAATCAAAAGACTTAAAGATGAATTGTTAAAAAAAAAAAAGAAGCAAACCTGGTGTCCCTGCTGGTCTCCGTTTTCTCTTGTGGTTCACTGTGGTTCCATTGATGGCAAGGAGGAGATCGGAGGAAGATGAAGAGGGATGGTTGTTGTTTTTCTCGTAGTCTATCATCGGATGCTATGTTTATAATAATCTCTTTTTATTTTTTTGCTAAAGGGTGGTGGTATTGGAAGAAGTGTACCTCATATTACTGAGTGGCTAGTGAAAAAGAAAAGCAAAATATAAGAATCTTTTGTTTTTCTTTTTCATGTGAAGATTAGAGGTTTTCTCTTTATCTTCTTTTATTTGGTGGTAGTGCTGTCTCAGCTTTATCTAATAGAGGAAGGAAGGAAGAAAGGGAGATGAGTTAAGAGGGAGAAACAAAGGGTTTTGCTTTCTGAAATCAACTTTTGTTTCAGCTCTCTTTTCCGAGGCCTAAAAGTTTTCTTTTCCCCTTTACTTTCTTCTCTTTTTTCTTATTTTCTGGAAGAAAACTTCTTCTTTTTGTTAATTGTTTCATTGACCTTGCTCTTTACCTGGAGAAGGGGATTGTATGGTCTTTGGTTGTTTAACCTTCTTCTTTACATACACTCATTTTTTTATTTTTTTTTTCTCTCTCTCTCTATGTATGTACATGCATACATATACACCTACATACATGTGACCTAACAGAAATGGGGTTGAAACTTAGGGCATGATTAATGGTGGTTTCTTAGACTGTGTTTCTTAGGAAAAGTTAAGAAACTGTTTCTTAGTTTTCTTAAGGAAAGTTAAGAAACTGTTTCTTATTTAAGAGTTTTAAGAGCCGGTTCTTAACTTTTTCAGTTAAAACTTAAGAAACAGTTTCTTAACTTTCTCTAAGAAACCCAACTTAAGAAACCTGCGTTAATCATGGCCTTAGAGCCCACAGATATTCGGTAAAGAAACAAAAGAACATCCAAAACAATTCAAAGTCATTATTATTTCAAATCACAGATTCTTCTTCTCCACAACTATTAATCTATAGTTTTCAAGCTTTAATTTTAAGAATAAATAATTAAATAGGGATTACTGAATTTGGATATAAATATTGTAGTTCACAATTACACTTTCATCAGTTCATGTCTGAATCCGTATTATGACAAGATAAACACAAAAAGTACAAGTTACTTAAATGCTTCTAACCATAAATTGGATATTACTATCAGTTAATTTTTTTTTGCCAAATACTAGTATTAGTTAATGATACGAAATGAACACTGTCACTACTACAAGAAAACGTCTCTGTGAGATATCAAACAAAGTCACACATTAGAAGTTTAGACAAGAAGTCTCTAATATATAAAGAGATGTACAATTCCAATTAGTACGATATTGTCCACTTTGGGTCTATTAGGCAAGCCCACATGGATTTACTTTTTGGATTCCTTCCCAAAAGGCCTCGTACTAATTAGAGTTGGGCATCTTAGAACAAAGGATAATAAGAACAACTTTTCTTATTGCTTTAGAAACTCCTCAAAACTAAAGCTCTCAATGTTTCTCTTAGATCTCTTATGGAACACCTCTCCATGAGACCTATATTTATAGTGAAAGACAATTCCCTTTAACATGTGGGATATGGAAAACACAAACCTAATTTAATAGAAAACTTCATTTTCCTATTCTAGATTTCCTTTTTGTGTTTATCTCTTAACATATTAAACATCTAATAATATGTTAAGTTTCCACAAGCTTGGAATTATCCAACAATCACCCCCTTAATTCCAACTTGAATTAGGGAGATCAATTTCTTGAACTCCGATTAAGCTCCTCATTTGCTTGAACTTAATCCTTGTTAATGGCTTGGTTAGGATGTCGGCCTTCTGCTCAACACCCGGCGTTTGCATGTATCGACTTAGTACACCAACTGTGTAACACACAACTGATCTTGTGTGAAGTAGATACCTCAAACATCCCATGCTTCTTATGAAATTTGTAGCATCTATCTCTGGTTCATCTTCAACCTTTGGGATATTTAAACTCAACTTCATTGCTACGTGGATCGTGTTACACACTTCCATCTTTGTGTCACACATGATTCCTTGAGCATAACTCTCCTCCTTTATCTTGATTTCGTCTGCTCCTTGAATCTTGTAGATCCACTTTGACCTTATAGGTTCAATACCATGCGCTCTATCCACAAGCTTCCATGTCTTGTTTCTTGTGATAGACTCTAACTCGGCTACCATCTCTTCAACCCATAAGTAGTTCGACATCTTCGACTCAGCTGAGGTAAACTCTCCTCCTCCATCGGTGCAAGCTAGATTGAACTTACATGAGGCAAACTCTCCTCCTCTATCAGTACAACCTAGATTGAACTTAGGTGAGCCAAAATCTCCTCCTTTATCGAAGTGAAATCTTTTGAACCGATAGAATGCCTCATTTTTCTTCTTCAGATGAGTCACACATTTTTTCGCGTGTGCTACACAACCGAATATCCTAAACTGCTTGATATTTTGTTTCTTCGATATGAGACATTCATTTGGCTTTTGATCCTCTTCATGGATCTACTCCAACGATTTTGTCGCACGAAACATGGTTTTAGTCGGGAGTGAGCCTCTGATTTTCTTCCCTATGATACATGTATTACACACGCCTTCTCCGTGTGTTACACTTAGGAATGAGTGTCTAATCTGCTTTCCTTCTAGACATGCGTCACACAAGCTTTCTTCATGTGTTACACATAACATTCCTACGACCATCTCCTTCTTTACCATATTGTTCATCACGCCATAGCTTATATGTCCTAGTCGAGCATGCCACCTCCATGTTGCATCTTCATCTCTGACATGTAAACAATGCGGATAGCTAATCTCCATCGGGGTCTTGTAGAGACGGTTTTGAGATCTTGTTACACGTACAAGCAACCTGCCACACGAATCTGTGAGTGTTAAATAGACATCTTTCATGTTAACCTCACATCCATTTTCTGTTGCTTGTCCAAGACTCAATATGTTATGCTTCAGGTCGGGTATGTAGTATATGTCTTTGAGTGCCTTCTTCTCTCCAGTCTTGCAAACAAAGGTAACAACCGCTTTTCCTACGATATCAACACACGATCCATCACCAAACTTCACTTTCCCTTTGGTGTTGAGATTCAAACTCGAAAAGAATTCCTTGTTTCCCGTCATGTGATTGCTCGCTCCATTATCCAAATACCAAACACTTGCATTGCCTTTGTCGATATCAAAATTCTTCGGAATCACCTTGTCTTCATTCAAGAATACCACCTCGTGTACATAAAGGGCATTAGCCTCTTGTGTTTCATTTAAATTGGTTTCTTGATTCCTCACTGACTTCTCGGGACATGAATTCGCATAGTGACCCGGCTTGTCACATCTCTAACATATCAGCTTCGAATGATCCTTCTTCGAGTTTTTGTCTTCGGTGTGTGACACATGACTTTGGTTGTGTAACCTACCTCGACCTCTACCTTTTCCATTGCGTCTTCTACCTCTACCACGGTAATCTCCATAGTTCCTATGAACTTGGTGATTGTTATCTGAAAACATAAGCTTCCCTTGGTCTTCCTTTTGAGTTTTTTCCCCTACACACTCCTCGTACGCCTTTATCCTTCCAACTATGTCCTCAAAACCCGTAGAGTTTAGTTCTAGGACTTGCTCAAGCGACGCTACGATCTGGATATACTTGTGTCTTGGAAGACCCTTCAAAAACTTTTTAACCATCTTGGATTCTTCTATGTTTTCTCCCAACGAGGCTGCCTTGGATGATAACTCCGATAGCTTTCCCGCAAAGTCATCCACGGTATCACTATCATCCATCTTCAACCTGTCTAACTCCATCATCAATGTCTGAAGTCTCGCCTCCCTTACACGATCAGCTCCAAGGTATCGTGACTTGATGGCGTCCCAGATGTCTTTTGATGCAGTTTGTTCTCCCACCTGGAGAATCAAATGTTCGGGAATGAATTGAAACAAAAGAGCAATCGCAACATCGTTCTTATTTTGATCATCCAAACCAGGGTCTATCATGTCCCACACATCATGAACACTGAGTAACACCCTCATCCTTATCGACCAAATTGTGTAGTTTGTCGAGTTCAACATCGGACATTGGATGAATGCGGATCCAAGGTCCTTTGCGCATGGAGCCCTATTCACGTCAGCCATCTTGTGTCGTGAACTCTTGCTTCACAGCCACCAGGATCAAAGCTTCAACTTAAGCTTAGATCGAGTCTCCAACCTGAGACTCTAATATCAATTGAAGCTTCAACTTAAGCTCTGATACCAATTGAAGGATCTCTTAGAACAAAGGATAATAAGAACAACTTTTCTTATTGCTTTAGAAACTCCTCAAAACTAAAGCTCTCAATGTTTCTCTTAGATCTCTTATAAAACACCTCTCCATGAGACCTATATTTATAGTGAAAGACAATTCCCTTTAACATGTGGGATATGGAAAACACAAACCTAATCTAATAGAAAACTTCATTTTCCTATTCTAGATTTCCTTTTTTGTGTTTATCTCTTAACATATTAAACATCTAATAATATGTTAAGTTTCCACAAGCTTGGAATTATCCAACAATCACCCCCTTAATTCCAACTTGAATTAGGGAGATCAATTTCTTTAACTCCGATTAAGCTCCTCATTTGCTTGAACTTAATCCTTGTTAATGGCTTGGTTAGGATGTCGGCCTTCTGCTCAACACCCGGCGTTTGCATGTATCGACTTAGTACACCAACTGTGTAACACACAACTGATCTTGTGTGAAGTAGATACCTCAAACATCCCATGCTTCTTATGAAATCTGTAGCATCTATCTCTGGTTCATCTTCAACCTTTGGGATATTTAAACTCAACTTCATTGCTACGTGGATCGTGTTACACACTTCCATCTTTGTGTCACACATGATTCCTTGAGCATAACTCTCTTCCTTTATCTTGATTTCGTCTGCTCCTTGAATCTTGTAGATCCACTTTGACCTTATAGGTTCAATACCATGCGCTCTATCCACAAGCTTCCATGTCTTGTTTCTTGTGATAGACTCTAACTCGGCTACCATCTCTTCAACCCATAAGTAGTTCGACATCTTCGACTCAGCTGAGGTAAACTCTCCTCCTCCATCGGTGCAAGCTAGATTGAACTTACATGAGGCAAACTCTCCTCCTCTATCAGTACAACCTAGATTGAACTTAGGTGAGCCAAAATCTCCTCCTTTATCGAAGTGAAATCTTTTGAACCGATAGAATGCCTCATTTTTCTTCTTCAGATGAGTCACACATTTTTTCGCGTGTGCTACACAACCGAATATCCTAAACTGCTTGATATTTGGTTTCTTCGATATGAGACATTCATTTGGCTTTTGATCCTCTTCATGGATCTACTCCAACGATTTTGTCGCACGAAACATGGTTTTAGTCGGGAGTGAGCCTCTGATTTTCTTCCCTATGATACATGTATTACACACGCCTTCTCCGTGTGTTACACTTAGGAATGAGTGTCTAATCTGCTTTCCTTCTAGACATGCGTCACACAAGCTTTCTTCATGTGTTACACATAACATTCCTACGACCATCTCCTTCTTTACCATATTGTTCATCACGCCATAGCTTATATGTCCTAGTCGAGCATGCCACCTCCATGTTGCATCTTCATCTCTGACATGTAAACAATGCGGATAGCTAATCTCCATCGGGGTCTTGTAGAGACGGTTTTGAGATCTTGTTACACGTACAAGCAACCTGCCACACGAATCTGTGAGTGTTAAATAGACATCTTTCATGTTAACCTCACATCCATTTTCTGTTGCTTGTCCAAGACTCAATATGTTATGCTTCAGGTCGGGTATGTAGTATATGTCTTTGAGTGCCTTCTTCTCTCCAGTCTTGCAAACAAAGGTAACAACCGCTTTTCCTACGATATCAACACACGATCCATCACCAAACTTCACTTTCCCTTTGGTGTTGAGATTCAAACTCGAAAAGAATTCCTTGTTTCCCGTCATGTGATTGCTCGCTCCATTATCCAAATATCAAACACTTGCATTGCCTTTGTCGATATCAAGATTCTTTGAAATCACCTTGTCTTCATTCAAGAATACCACCTCGTGTACATAGAGGGCATTAGCCTCTTGTGTTTCATTTAAGTTGGTTTCTTGATTCCTCACTGACTTCTCGGGACATGAATTCGCATAGTGACCCGGCTTGTCACATCTCTAACATATCAGCTTCGAATGATCCTTCTTCGAGTTTTTGTCTTCGGTGTGTGACACATGACTTTGGTTGTGTAACCTACCTCGACCTCTACCTTTTCCATTGCGTCTTCTACCTCTACCATGGTAATCTCCATAGTTCCTATGAACTTGGTGATTGTTATCTGAAAACATAAGCTTCCCTTGGTCTTCCTTTTGAGTTTCTTCCCCTACACACTCCTCGTACGCCTTTATCCTTCCAACTATGTCCTCAAAACCCGTAGAGTTTAGTTCTAGGACTTGCTCAAGCGACGCTACGATCTGGATATACTTGTGTCTTGGAAGACCCTTCAAAAACTTTTTAACCATCTTGGATTCTTCTATGTTTTCTCCCAACGAGGCTGCCTTGGATGATAACCCTGATAGCTTTCCCGCAAAGTCATCCACGGTATCACTATCATCCATCTTCAACCTGTCTAACTCCATCATCAATGTCTGAAGTCTCGCCTCCCTTACACGATCAGCTCCAAGGTATCGTGACTTGATGGCGTCCCAGATGTCTTTTGATGCAGTTTGTTCTCCCACCTGGAGAATCAAATGTTCGGGAATGAATTGAAACAAAAGAGCAATCGCAACATCGTTCTTATTTTGATCATCCGAACCAGGGTCTATCGTGTCCCACACATCATGAACACTGAGTAACACCCTCATCCTTATCGACCAAACTGTGTAGTTTGTCGAGTTCAACATCGGACATTGGATGGATGCGGATCCAAGGTCCTTTGCGCGTGGAGCCCTATTCACGTCAGCCATCTTGTGTCGTGAACTCTTGCTTCACAGCCACCAGGATCAAAGCTTCAACTTAAGCTTAGATCGAGTCTCCAACCTGAGACTCTGATATCAATTGGAGCTTCAACTTAAGCTCTGATACCAATTGAAGGATCTCTTAGAACAAAGGATAATAAGAACAATTTTTCTTATTGCTTTAGAAACTCCTCAAAACTAAAGCTCTCAATGTTTCTCTTAGATCTCTTATGGAACACCTCTCCATGAGACCTATATTTATAGTGAAAGACAATTCCCTTTTAACATGTGGGATATAGAAAACACAAACCTAATCTAATAGAAAACTTCATTTTCGTATTCTAGATTTCATTTTTGTGTTTATCTCTTAACATATTAAACATCTAATAATATGTTAAGTTTCCACAAGCTTGGAATTATCCAACAGTCTCATATTCCCACGAGAATTCCGAGGACTTGAGTTGTCCATAAATTCCAATCAAATCATGGGAATGTATCTTCAGAATGAATCAACATTTCATTAGAAAGTTATCGGTATTTTTTATGGACTAAGAACAGACGTGCGAGGATTTTTGGAATTTCATTAAAAGAATATATTAGTTCAATTATTAACAATAAATTTTAGATAGGAAGTTTATGACTTTTAACTTGGTACTCCCTCCGTTTCATATTAAGTGTCGTTTTAGAGAAGTTTTTTTGTTACAAAATAAGTGTCGTTTTCGACTTTCGATACAAAATTTATTAATTTCATGCTGCAGTTTATTTTTCTATTGGTTAAAATATAGTTAGGTGTATAGGTAATTGTGTTTTTATATAGAAAATATGCAAAATTAATTGTTTTCTTAATCCGTGTGCAAAAACCTAAAGTGACATTTATATTGAAACAGAGAAAGTATAAGAGTTCACTAAATCCATACAGGTACAATCCTCAAAAAGATAAGAAAATAGATTCAATTCGATATGAATGAGACAAAAAATGATCTTGAAGGTTCATGTTAGAAATTCTAAATTAGGAAGAAATGAGCAATAGTAATGTTCAAATTTATATAGTATTAGTTAGTATTGA